>NW_023611476.1:0-129023 GCF_013339725.1 Rhipicephalus microplus | reverse complement strand
CCCCCCCGAGAATGTGAAGATGGCGAAGGCGCTTAAGGTGTGTAAAATATGTAATATGTTCGTCCAACAGAGCCATACAACGTAGACTTGAACAGGGTCGTTTATGAGGCCGCTCCCTATTCGTCCTCTCCAGCAGTCTCAAGGAGCACCCTGTGTTGGGTTTTCAGGTGCAGATCTAGGTTTCATATGCTGACATTGACTGATAAGCTTCGGTATTCTTTTTGTCTTTCTGTGGAACACATAATATCATCTTTCCTTCTAATGAACTGCACTAGCGTGCGAAACTGGGCTCGTTGTTTAAACTTCATTGAAAAGCAGGGCAGAGGGACAAAGGCGCGAGATGAAGAAGTACAATAACAGGCCCCGAACTAACATTTGTTAACTTCATTGAACAGAATTGTATAAGTGCACGTAGTCTGATAGCGCACGCATCAACACATTACAAATACTTGCCCCCCCCCCCCCCAGCTTCCTTTTCTTTTTTTGAACCGTCTAGATATCATCAAAACCAATAGATGCGGCGCAAATGTAGAGATCAGGTGTTCTTCATGTTTAAAAGCTTCTGTGATTGCACGTGATTTTTGACAGGCACGTCAGCAGGTACTTTCAGGCAAGTAATTAAGGGGGCAGACAAATGATGGTTCATTAGAGCGTCAGAGTAATTATAAGAGGAGGGAAGAACAGTGCAAGATGGCAGTTAGTTGGATACAGCAGTGAAATTCAGAAGATCATTGGAACAAAACGGGATTCGCCACGTGCGTTTCTTGTTTCAATTTTGCTGTGTCTGGTTTACGTCAGCAAAGAATATCTGTAATGCTCGGCGCTGATCACACCTCAGTGTTCGAGAAGCTTTACAAGTGTAGTACATCGTTTGTTTTGTTAAGGGCGTATGGTAGGCTAACTACTACAAAAATTGAAGTTCCGATTTCGGCATCAAGTTATCCACTGTACTCTGAGGAAGAAACCTGTGGAAGCCGGACGAGGAGCAGCTGCTCCCAACGGTTTAAATACCGCGCTGAGTAGAGTTACTGGTCGCATATGCAGAATCTCTAGCGCTGAAGTGTACCACGTGCCCTCTGGCATAAGCAATATGCGCATATAGAATGTCGTTCTTCTGAAGTAGCACTTTTTTCTATATATTTTTGGACTTCAGTGTACCCTTTCTCAGAAAGCGTGAAATTAATTTTGATGAAACATTATATGCGTGAGCTACGGCAAGCTAGAAACAATCTAAACTAAAAAAAATACTCCATATAAAGTGAAGCTGTAAAAACTTACACAACCATTCGCCACCTCTGTGGCTCTGTGCATGCTGTACTTTTATTTTTACGAAACCTTCATGAAAAATGTTATTTCTGTAGTTAAGATGTAACCAATAAGTGTCGACAATAACACGGCTGTATATCATTACAATCCTTTCCGTAGTGGCAGAGAAAACGTACATCAAATAAGTGGTGTGGGCCATGCGAAGGATAGGCAACCTATAGGAATAAAAAAAAAGGTGCCACTGGATACCCAGAGGCAATTTTTGTGAGCACGTAATGCTTTATGGGAATACTTGCAGCCGTTTCAAACACATTACGCTAAACCAAACATATACACTTCACCCTACCCTACTCCCTCAGGATTGCACTCCAGATGCGAACATTCTAGTTCATTTCAGAGCTTGTGCCACCCACAGAGACAAGACTGGAAAGTTTCATGCGTGAGGTATAAAGGACAGCGCGTCCAAATGGTGATCAGTGTGTCGACGGCCGATGCTCTGTTCATCGCTCTCATTGTACAGCGTGTATTGCTGCAACCTGACCTTAATTTTACCGGCCATGAGTTTGGCTAAATGAAGGGTTGCATTTTGGACAAACCGACTGTTGCCTAAGACGTCAGAACCATAGGGCAATATGCAAAATTTTAGGTCTCTGGTAAATACACTGCACTTTTCCGGACATAAAAAAACACGTGAATAGTGACGCCGATATACCCCAAAATTGCGCGTACTTTGAGATATTGGCCGTGGTATTGTAAGAGATATACCGCAACAGAACTCATCTGGCACACAGGAAAAGCCGCTGCCATGTTACGTGGGAACGGATCTTCCCGTGACAAGGAAGAGACGAAAAGACGCAGCGCAGTTTGTGTGCATTTTCCGCGTATGTGGACATGTGGATTAAAAAATCACATATTTTTTTCTCTGGTTTTTCACACTGGCACACTATACGTCATCGCCAGGTAAACCTAGTTTCCTTATGTGGTACACAGTTTTCTCAATGGTGGTCAAAATTTCCGGAGCCCTCCACTACGGCGTCTCTCATAATCAAATGGTGGTTTTGGGACGTTAAACCCCACAAATCAATCAATCAATCAGTTTTCTCAATAATTTGGCCGGCACGTAATCATGCCGTAGTTTGAGGCATCCAACAAGCAGTCGAACATCTGAGGGTCTCGCGATTCAGCAGTCACTTTATGTTGCATCTGGGAAATGAGGTTGCATAAACTCTCTGAAATTGCAGTCATGCACCAATTATACTTCAATATCGAAAGTGTTCCAGTGAGAAATGCAGCCTAAAGTTGAACGAAATTGGCATATCACTTTATTCAACACAATCATAAAGGAAATGATAATGACAACTCACGGCATATAACCAGCAGCACAATGCGTTTTTTAAACACTCCCTGATGAGACACAATGGATCCACCATTGGTACTTAAAAGTTACAAAATGGAAATGATGGAAATGCAAAGTCTTGCATCGCCCCAACAACGAGCATGTTAGTATAGTTTTTATCCACAAGGTATGCTTTTAAAAAGTGAATCAAGGAATAAGAGGGGGGGAGAGGGGTCAAAGTATGTTTGAAAACCAGTTTCCGCGGTTTTAATTGCCGCCTGGTGAGCTCGTACAGCGCTCTACGATTGCAACGCAATATTCGGAGTGCGTGGCTGCCCGTGGAAAGGATGATAGTGAGGGCGACACCATTTCTGGTACACGCTAAAGAATCATAGAAAGTTTGACGAGTTTATAATTATCAATAGTGGTATTAAAGGCGCGTAAGCAGACAAGATATAAGAGACAGAATTGTGCAAACGAGCGCTTTTTTATCACCTCAGTGCCCGTTTGTATAATAATTCTTTTGTATATTGTCTGCTTAGGCGTTCTTGATATACCTCTATGATACACGGTAACTCGTGGCACGGCAGCCCGTAAACGACGATGTTTCGAAGCCGTGGCAAGAACCACCAGCAACCACGTGCTCAGAGTGTGTTGATTCAATCGCTCGTTTTTTTTTTACTACAAATGCAATTGCTTGATCGAAACGTTCATGCAGCGACCACTTCAACTGCATGGTGCGCGTATCGCCGAGTCGCTTAAAATGTGGCTTCAGACTATTGGCTTGGGGTAAGAGACTTGCAGGTCACGGCTTCAGCATGAGGTCCTCAACCTAGCGTTCAGGTTGCGACAGAGTTTCGCGATGGAGTCCTGCTTGGGCACTGGTCTCAAATGCGCGGCTGGAGCTTGATGAAGCAATGGCTAGCTCAGCGTTGGCGAAGGAAGCAGTAGTCCTCCACAGTGACGAATGGACACGGTTTAAACCATAAATCATTGCATCGCATCGATGGAGCGGAGACAGGGACAGCGCTGCATCATGGGGGGGGGGGGCAGAACCGGCCTTTTTTTTGGAGCGAGCTTAGAATATTTATTTAGAGCATGGCTTAGATACTACGCCAATGAACTGTTGGCCATCCTGTCTTCCAGACATTTCGCAGAGGCTGTTTATGTCCGTTTCTTTTTCTTGCATTATGGGGGCAGAAACAGGCTTTCCATGGAGCGAGCTTAGAGTATTTATTCAGAGCGTGGCTTAGACCCTATGCCAAAAAAATGTTGGCCATCCTGTCTTCTAGCTATTTCACAGAGGCTGTTTACGGCCGTTTTTTTTTTCCCTTGCATTATGGGGGCATAACCGGCCTTATCTTGGAGCGAGCTTAGAATATTTATTTAGAGCGTGGCTTAGACCCTGCGCCAATTAAGTGTTGGCCATCCTGTCTTCCAGCTTTTTCACATAGGGTGTTTATGCCCCGTTTCCTTTTCTTGCGTGAATTTTAAGTTCAAATAATGGTCTGGTGACAAGCACGGAGGTTGAAGCCGCGGTTGCTTTGATAAATAAGTCATATGACGACGAAACTAGCAGGATTTGCTAATCTCTCGTGCAAAATAAATTCAGAATGTACGTGTACGTATAGAGAAAATGAGCTTCTTTATTAGGCACAAACTCGTTTATTATCTTCTTAATAATTTGAATAACTTCCTCTCTCTCTTGCCAGATTGCACACACACGTGTGCGCGCGCGTGTGTGTGTGTGGAGAGAAAGAGAGAGTGAGAGAAAATTGTGGGAGAGTAATTCGAATAACTCGCCTCCTCCGGGATTATGAAAATTCTCCGTGTATGTTGTAGTGGACCCCGTTGCGGCTCCCATGGGCGTCCACCTGCGCCAACGATTTTCTGAAAACCACGGTAGAACGACGCTGTCAGAAAATTTTAGTCTTTCTTTTGCTCTCTTTATTTATAGCACACAGCCCCCAAACAGGCAATATAGAAAAAAAGGGGGGGGGGGGGAGGTTTGCAGGTAAAGAACAAAGATCATAATTGCAGGTTCACGCAAATTTGTGTCAATGAAAAAAGTGGATCACGCAAGACACTAAACATACACCTGCTCCTAAAAATCAAGCAAAAATATTTGTATTTCGAAGGAAGGAAAATAATTAGTGCTAAAAATTCTTTGTTAGGCACAAATTTAATAGAAACCAACAAAGAATGAGGTGTGTTGATCCCGAATGAAGCTTTTGTTGAAAAAAAAAAATAGCTCATGTGCGCGATAATGCGCGCGGCGCTGTTACCGACAACACGGGCTGTTGGCGCAACGTGTCGCGTACTCTATATCGCGTGATCACTCGCTTATACAGATTTCGAGTCCGTAGCCAAAACGTTCTGGGCTCAAGCAGCCAATAGCAGGACACCGGAACATGATCAATATCATTTACCTATCTTCTGGTTGTCGCTACATGCTTATCGACGCGCGCCAAGAACAATGCGCATCAAAGTGTACAGCCAATGGCGAAAAGCGAACGTTAGCGTCATTGAACGCGAATGACCGTGGACAGGAAATAAAAGTCCCGCGCCGTTTCTGACGCGGCTTGGCGGCCATTGGGTGTCATCTCGTAGTGGGCAAGAAAAGCTCGGCCTAATGTGGGCTGAGGTTCTGCGTTTCTTTCTTTCTAACAGCAATCCGCAATGCACCGTCCTGAATCTTTTCTGCATGGAACAACGCCCAACATCATTTCCGATCCAAGGGGAAAGGTTGTATACCCTTGTGCTCAGATTTTGGCGCACGTTAAAGAACCCCAGGTGGTCGAAATTTCCGGGGCCCTCCACTATGGCGTCTCTCATATTTATATGGTGGTTTCGGGACGTTAAACCCCACATATCAATCAATCAACAACGCCGAACATGCGCCAAATGACAAATTGCAACAATAAAACCTAGCAATGGCACGTGTTATGACAAGTGACGACGAAGTTAGATCGGGATGCCACATCAGGAGACGACGATCGCTGACAAGCCCGCAAACGAGATGGCGTCAGTTATAGAGCGTATCTACGCGTTATCATATTTTTAAGAGAGTTGACTGTTGTGCGAGTCGGTGTGTCCTAATTTGGTTGTGCTCTCACGGTGGTTGCTATCATCACTGCACTGTGTGATGCAGCAACCATCGCAGAGCCGCACCGCAAGTGGCGGGACGCGTGCCCCACTGGCGGTGTGGCTCTGCGGATAGCGCGCGAGAATAGGCCTGTAAGAGGGCTCACCAGTGCGATCGCTCATAGAAAATACATGTGTACTTTCTGAAGCTCTAGCTCGTCCAAATTTGGTCAAATATACACGGGGTTCTCGGCACTGTATTCCTTTTTAGTCTATGGAAGAAATGTTGCTGACAGATTTTCTGCTCAGGCTTTATTCTTTAACCAGGGGAAAATATCCAGAAGAATTGCACTTTTGTAGTCTCGCTCTTTTTTTGTCTCTTAAAGACGATAACTCATTGATTGATGATTTGATTGATTGATTGATTGATTGATATGTGGGGTTGAACGTCCCAAAACCACTATATTATTATGAGAGACGCCGTAGTGGAGGGCTCCGGCAATTTCGACTACCTGGGGTTCTTTGAAGTTGAAGTTTATTTCAGGCAAAAGCAAAAAAAAAAAATGAAGAAAGGCACAATTTGCCTAGGGGACCGGCGAAAAGGCATAAAAGCCTGACAAAGCGCCTGCCCCCTGTAAACCCAACACCCACCAAACGTGCACCCAAATCTGAGCACACGGGCCTCCAACATTTCCGCCTCCATCGGAAATGAAGCCGCCGCAGCCGGGATTTGATCCCGCGACCTGCGGGTCAGCAGCCGAGTACGTTAGCCACTAGACCACCGCGACGGGTCTAACACAATTAATGAAAATATTTCCCCAACATTTCCTTCCTTTTTCATTCCTGATTGTTGTGGTATAATTTTTATGCAGATTATTCCCGCGGTTCGCCTTTTACAGGATTGAAAAGTGTTGTGTGTGCTTTCTGTGTGTATTTAAAAATAACGCCAAATTCATCAGGCACCACGTGGCTCCACCTGGTGCCATCTATACTCAGCAATACAACACGCTACCACCAACCACTCATGTGGATGTATTCGTGCGTTCCAGAGAAAAGAAGTAGACGCGCTGACTGTGCTGAAATAGTTTTATTTTTTTGTGTGGGACAGGAGAGGCGGGGGGAGGGTTGTAATAGTTTATTTCTTCTCGTTGTGTTGCTTTCATGTCATCTGTCGGGCGTGCGCCACGCGACAATGAAGAGGAATGCTGTGTGTGCGCCCCAAACACAAAGCAGCGTTTGGATGAACACTTTCTCGAAGCATGGTCACCCTAGCAGGTTGTCCAGAAATGCTCGGTGTTTAGCGATGATTATTATCAAAGTAGTTATACCCTGAACCGTGCCTAATCGTTGTATTCAGCGCGGCGCAGGGTCTTGCTGTGGTGGCAAAAATAACTGGCCTGGCTTCTGGGGCAGAGAGACTTGTCCACGTTTGCTGTTTTCGGGTGATCGGGATGACGCAGGTTCAGTGACAAGCGCGACATCATGACTGTTTAGAAACTTCATAATGAAAGGCAAATTACGTTTTCAGATGATATATATATATATATATATATATATATATATATATATATATATATATATCTATATATATATATATATATATATATATATATATATATATATACATATATATATATATATACAAATATATACATATATATGCCCCGCCGCGGTGGTCTAGTGGCTAAGGTACTCGGCTGCTGACCCGCAGGGCGCGGGTTCGAATCCCGGCTGCGGCGGCTGCATTTCCGATGGAGGCGGAAATGTTGTAGGCCCGTGTGCTCAGATTTGGGTGCACGTTAAAGAACCCCAGGTGGTCTAAATTTCCGGAGCCCTCCACTACGGCGTCTCTCATAATCAATAGTGGTTTTGGGACGTTAAACGCAACATATCAATCAATCAATCAAATACATATATATATATATATGCATATATATATGTATATATATATGTAAGTATATATATATATATATATATATATATATATATATATATATATATATATATTGTGGTATATATATGTTTTTTGTGGTTTTCTTCGTGTTATTATCGCTAGCGGTTGATTGCACGCATTCACCTGCCGTTTAGCCACAATGCTAACGAAGCGGGAGTGCCGACAGACAGTTGAAGAGCACCCCTCTTTTCCCGTCCGCTTTCGACAGAGCCATCTACGTGTCACGAACCTATCTTGGTTTTTTATCCTAATTGCCACGCGCTAAAGCGTTCGAGCTGATATTTTTCATGATAGTACTTGTTTGCGGGCGTCAAATCACAAGAGACAAGTTATGTGCATCATAGACTCGGACACACCAGACACAAATGATCAAAACATGGCCAACGCCAAACAATCCATCGAAAGAACGTAAGCGGGACGGTAAGGTCACTGAGACATAGTATACTCTGTTGCTCGGACGCATCGAACAGACTCGAAAGTAGTTTGATACATTGTCGTCAGCAGGATTTTCTCTTGAAGGGAGGGGGGGGGGGCAAATGGCTATTGTATCGCGGCTGAAAGAGATTTGTGATGTAGCTTGGGTGAGGGCAAGGTTGGATATATGAATAATCACACATGAAAAGAGCGCATGCAAGCGTTGGTATTGAGAAGTCTCATGGAGCCCTGAGAGACGGCAGATTTATTCTAAAGCTGCTTCAAAACCCCGAATATTTACCATAATGTTTCATCAATCTCATCTTTTGAAACTGGGTATTAGGTGAGGCAGCACTTTGAATCCTTGAAGCGACACTGCCCTACATTTTTCTACAGTACACCGCTACAGACAGCGCGCTTCACAGCATATGTGAAGAGACACGTGACGCGAAAAGGAGAAACGAAAGAGTGAGCGAATGTATTAGGCATAAGAAGGGATCATGAAACTGTGGTTCGGTTGTTGTCTTGGATTTTATACACTGGCCTTGTCGAAAATAATGGGCAAGGAATACTAGACCACGGCCGGGCTAGACTGTACGTGCGCACTCTCTGCATGCTGGTGTAGTCTAGCCCGGTCGTGACCATACATTCCTTCACTGCTTCGAGTCCCCTGCTTTCACGACTGCCTTGCACGCGATGTCACAGACAGGTTCTCTTAGCTGGATACCTAAAGATGGCGGCCACAATGACTTTTTATCTCATTAGATAGTGTCAGCGCAGGCGAGGACAGAGTCGTTCACCCCTTGCGTTCTTTTGTGCTCTGCCTACTGTCTTCTGTTAGTGACACACCAAGGGGGACACAAAGAATCGGAGGGGACACCAGCAATGATCTGAGGTCACCATTTCATGCTCTTGTCTGAACTCTTGTCAAGCAATGGCGACCAAACTAATGTCAATAGAAGGCATGTGTACGCTCTATACGACCGTCGAATATCTAGGTGACGTTCTACGAGTATCCATTGCCACAGAGCGACTACGGTTTGAAATATAGACCATTTAAGGCACATTTAACAGAAAAAAAAAGAAGAGAGACGCCGGGGTGATTCCGAGACAATTTTTTTAATGGGGAACTACTCACCGCAAGTGAGTTCTTTGAGTGTGGCAGAGAAGTTATCCACTTTTCCTTTTTATTCATAACGAGAGTATCGTTCCGACAGACTTGCTGCCTTCGGGTAGTATGCAAGTAATTAGTGATCGGCTTCTTGCTCTTCGCAATGCCAACAGACGGCACTAGCTGACACTCCCACGTTTAAGATGCCCCATAAAGTCAACGGAGAGGTCACCGTTTCCGTAGCTAAGTGGTCGAGCTTCAAACTCGTTAATCGAAGGTCGTTGGTGTGGATTCTGGCGGTGGCAAGCTATCTTTGGTTACCCTTATTTTCCCTCATACTTAGATCACAATTACTTTTATCAACATCCCATATAGTTCTCTGGGTATCATTGCATGTTAGTACTCAATTATGTGTCTAACACATAAATGTTTACCCTCGAATTTGCACTTCTTTCCTTCATTTTAGCTATTGTAATTCCGGAATTCTCATGTGCTCATTACAGCAGCATACCTATTACCTTTAGTTTTTACGTATCTTTCGAGCTTTATCGAGTGCTCAGCCCCCTTGCTTATTCATACGCCAATATATTGGTATTTATCTACTGCCTCAAGTGTTACCTCCTGTACAGAATGTTCACTGCATTCGTTGTTATTAAATTTTTTTTTCTTGCTAATTTTTTTTCGCTCTCAGCATCCCGTACTTTGCTCAACACGGCCCGGAGACTGCCGAAGGTGCAATTTTATCTTCACTGTCTATAAACTGCACGAGGCTAGTCGGCGAAAACGTTCGATTGGAGCCGTCTGGAAGCCAACAGTTTCTGTAATCGCATGGCTTCGACGGCTTTTTTTTTTCAGGTCTCTCGCTGAGCCAGGAAGGAGAGAGGGGGATGGCAGCCTATCCACCTCTTTTGCAATTTTTTGCAAGTTTGGTTTGTGCATATACAAAGGCATGTACCAGCGAACAAAATGTCCGGCTGAACCGCCCCTTAAAAACAGTTCTGCGTAGGATTAGGTTATCGTGAGCGTCCTGCTATGGGTGATGCGCGCAAGTGACTCGTGATGAGCTACCGTCTCCTTTTCCTCGGCCTGCCATGTGGGATCCTGGAAAATACCTGATATGCCACCGACTGCTCGGACCATCGCCGCTGTGCCTTTGTGGCCCTACTCGGCATTCTTTGGGACGCCAACCTGAACTAGGGACCTAAGCCACTGGCCATGGTGAATCGGGCGGTTGCCACCACGGAAGTTCTTTTTTTTTCACTTTCACCTTCACTTTTTTTTTCTCCGCTCCCCCCCCCCCCCATTTCCTCTCGTCTTTTTGTTCTCTTATAGTTTCTCTTTTACCTTATTTTCTGTTGTTCACTCTCAACCTACTTTCAATATCTTTTTCCCCGTGAATGTATCAATTGAGGTGTCCTCACTTAACGGACAAATATCGCGCACTGCACATGACATTCGGTGGCCTGAAACAAGCGCTGCCTTTTTTATCTCCTCCTCTAATAAGTAGCCACATAAGCTTCCAAGAGATTTATCTTAGGAACACCAAGCCTCACTGTTGGCTTTACGGAGTACATGGATAACTGAAAGAAAGGAAGGTAGATAAGAATTTACCACGGGAAAAAGTGTCTTATGATGCATGACTGATGCTGTGTCTTGGAAAATCACACTTGCTCGGTCCTGTGCAGTATCAGTTTTGCAAGGTGTCTGCACTGACTTGTTATGAGTGAAAATAAGGGCAACCCACAGGAGGGAACAAAAGAAAAAAACGTAGGGCTGACCGGTCCCTAGAAGCCAAACATGTCTCGGTGTCCCTGTTGTCTTTTTTCTCTCATTGTAAGAAAGGGAGAAGGTTCGCGGAACACGTGGAAGAGCTAAACTATTTTGCGCACCTTGCAAACACCGCGTTCCCTTCCCCTCTCTCAAAAAAAGAAAAAAAAGTGTGACTTCTACAGAAATATGCTCTGGGACCCCATATTGCTGCTTATACTGGCAAGGCTCTACCTCAAAAACACCATTCTTGTCACTTCCCTTTCTCTGAAGTGAATGTAGGCAAAGACCCCAAATGCTTTCCCCAAGTTATGGGATTTTCACACCTCATTATAACCCTCAGTGCTGGCCTGATAAACCAGTTCCCTGTCGTTTGGGGGAGGTCGGTGAACTAGAACTCAAAGTGGCAAAAGGAGAAGTGACACCTGCAGTCTGTGAACGAGAGTCCTCACTGAAGAAAGCTCTGCAAATCGTTTTAGATTTTGTGCGTGCCACACTGAAGTTCACTTCATCTGCGTCTTGCACATCGGGTGTTACAACTTGAGCTTCGTGTTTGCTTGCCACAAGAGATCTTGCCATTCCTGCCGTCAACAAGACAGACACTGCACCGTGCACATAACTTTGGTGCCATCAAGACGAATACTGCAAGAAGTCGCAGCGCCTGAAGTTCCGTTCCACGGCATACACAGAAGATATCCGTCATGGCAGACGTCGACATTCAGCGGATGTGCAGTATCTGCCACGACCTCCCACCAGAACATATTGCAGCAATGGAGGCCGACTTCTACCCGTTTCTGAATCCATCGATTCTAGAACTTTATGAAGACCCCCTCTACGGATGCATCAAGGACATCGAGCGTGAGCACGAACGTGTTCAAAGCATGGCCATGTTCTACTCGTGGATTTTACGGAGAAGCCTACAAACCCCGTGGGCCCTGTACGGCGTTCACCGGATCCGATCAGTGTTGGACGCGCCCCAGATTGCACGCCAGCTGGTGCGGAAGGTGCGGTCGACCGACAGAAGATCGGCAGAGTGGCTTTCCGAATCGGAAGATGCCTGGTGTGTGACTATTATGACGACGCACGGAGCTCGCTCACCTTCCACGCACATACCAATAAGCATCCACGTGTGGCTAGGCTTACCCTTTGTGGCTATCCACGTCCAGGACATGGCTGGTTCAGATACGACCAACCAGACTGTGTTTGAATCTATCGTCGGAGGCTTGGAGAGGTGTTTTTACGGCTTTTACCCAAGTCTCGCTTCAGCTCGTTCGGCCTGTTATCCAGATCCACGTCACTGACATGCCCGGACTATGGAGAGGTCAACTGAATCATCTTGCTACTACTGTATAAGGTTGGTGATTTCACACATCAGGTGCAGCACTATGAAAAATAGTGAGACCTTTTTCAGTATAGAGGCGCTCACACCAAGAAATAGTCAAATAATTTCGTTACCCGTAATGTGTTTTTTTTCCATGATATTAGTTCCGCCAGCGCTCTCAGCGGGGCCATGTTTACAACGACAAAATCCATGCACGAAACGCGTTGAGTAAAGTGATCTGCTGAGCAAATTTGCTGTAAAAATACCACAGCGTTGCACCTGATGTATGGAGCGGACTATAGTAAGTGCTGATTGATCTTCAAAAGCGATCTTTTAAACATGGACACGGGACGAGAAAAAAAAATAACGCAGGAGGCAACTAGCGTGATGCTACCATGCTGCCGCATTTGTACTTTTGCATATTGCACTCGAATTTGCACGGTGTTCTTCTTAATGACCTGCGTTCGTTCTACAAGGCACACTTTTGTAGATGTATTTTGGAATACTCTCATAACTTTTATGTTTAGCACATTCATGTATAGAATATATCGTCAACACGATATCATTCATTTCGCTGAAGCCAAGCTTGGAATCAGTCATATGTAATTGGCATGTTTACACGTAAAGTTCAGGACATTCTTTTGTTATGCTCTGCTCAATATTGTCTGACGAATACACATCAAGTGTGAAATTGTCGTATACATTGATTTAGAATAAACCTTCGTGTCTGACTTGCACTGTTTCGGTGATAGGAGCGCAATATTTGTTTGAAATTGTTCTGATTACCAACTGCCACTTTGATATGGGAATCACTTCTTTATTACTTTGTCACATTTTTACTTCATTCGTGCTGCAAGAACTGCCCATTTATGTGTACAGCTCATTTATTTCTTATGAACGCAACATATTCAACTCGTACCGATTATAAACTGCTGCTTTGTAAATAAGTACACGTGATTGTGACTACTTTTGTAATTTGCGTTGCGTCAATAATGATTTTGTTTCATTCCTGCTACAAGTTCTGCTATTTTAAATATATGTTGCTGATGTTACTTTGTGTTCAATAACAATTCACATGCTTAATTACTTCTCCTTCGTACTTTAAAGCGATAATTGCATTGCTACATGTTTCATAATGAATGTCAATACTGATGAAACACTTGTTCTTTTAGACTAGTGAAAGAATTTGGGATATTTTGACATTCCAAATGCCTCCAGATATATTGTGTTCAAGACATCAATATGTTCCAGAAATAAAATTCAAAATGTTGCTCCCGTCACAACAAGTGCGTGAATATTTGTGGCATATAAATATTTTTGCGCATTCTTGACTTGCTTGGAAAGTGTTGGATGAAAGTAGCACTACGATAGCTGTGGTTGGCGGTGCAAATTTTTTTCGGCAGGTACTTTTTTTCGAGCACTTGCCCGGAGCCAATCTCTTATGCACGTAAAGCTGTGGGTATTGTGCATGCTTGTCCGTGCGCACACTATTTTCAAGGGTTCGGGCGGAGATACTTAGGACTGTTCAATCTTGTAGACAAGCCCTAATATTGTCCGATCTTTAAATGCCACAATGCTGCTCACATTTGACTTTAGGTTTGCTCTACAGCACGCATACACCCACGGTAATTCGTCAAACAACTTCATTAAATTCTGTTTCTCTATTTTGACTGTTTTTCAGGCTGATCGCAAAGGCACTAGGCTGGATTATTTATCATTTGCGGAAAATTGCACGGCAGCTTTCTTGTAAGATTGTTTTTCTAGCCAAAGGAACAAAAAAAAAGTCATGTCCAGACTGCTTTTCTGGCGCACGATGATTTCACCACTCCTATTCAAGTGAAAGAACGCGAGTGCGAAAAAAAAAACGACTTTTGCCCCCAACAATGACTGTGTGGTTTACCCACCTGGAACGAACCCTCAGATCGCACAGCAGCAAGACACCTGTCGTTCCTATTAAGGGAGTGGGGGTAGGCGGAATCACAATGACTGAAAAAAAGCAGTCTGGGAACAACACTTTTTTGGTTGCAAATTGACCTTGCAGGAAAGCCAGCTTGAAGATTTGCACACATGGTTAATGGACAATTTGCAAAAAATTTGCTAGGTGACTTTCCTTTAAGGTTTGTTTTGCAACCAAAAACTCTTGTTCACAGTCTTCTTTTCTCGCTCATTTTGCTTTTACCTCTCTCAATTCTAGCGAAGGCACGTGAGTACAACAAAACGTTAAGGCGCTGAGCCATGCTCTCGCGAGAGCTGCAGAAGATAGTGCCTTTTTCTTTTTTCTTCAAACATAATTTCAACAAAACGCCTTTTCCCCGAATTATTACAATAGGGTTGTCCCGCTTGGTACGTGATCTCAGCCATCGCGTGGTAAACGACGTAGAGCCTGTCGTTCGTGAGGAAAAGGGAACAGGCAAAAACACAATGAGGCAGAAAAGCACTCTGTGAACGAAAGGTTTTGTGTGAAAAAAAAAAAACCTAAGGTAAAGCCACCATAAAGAATTTTGTAATATGTCCATTGTCTCGACTTTGCCAACCATTCGTGATGTAAAAGGAGTGATTGCTTCGCTTGGCAGTCACACTAAATAAGGTGCCACGGCAGAGGCTCAGCGACGCGAACGGCGGATCCCTGTCAAGGTAAACACGTTGCTATAACTGCAGCGTCTTGGTAAGAGCACGAGCGCAAGGTACTCATGCGAGCTGAAGCTACGGAAACAGATTACGGAAAGACGGCAAAACGGAACCGGCTAACGAGTGCGCATGTGTGACCATTGTATACGCGCATACGGAAAGGAACTGTGTCGTATTTTCGTAACCTGTTCACGTAGCTTGCTAATGCTCTCATGTGTCTATGAGACCTGGGAGTACGGCAGTCCAAACACCATGTTTAACCTTAAGGTTACGAAACACCGTATGCGCCAACCCAGCGGCATGCGTGTGCCCTAACATTTTTAAGGTTAACAGCTCAATCTGGCAACACTCAAACCCGTTCGTAATATAGTCACCTGTTCCATGTTTTTAAACAAGCGTAGGCACCATTGACATAGCGAGGTGCCTGCCCCTGTTTACAAATATGGAATCATCAGCCTGAATATGCCCACTGGAGGAGAAAAGCATCTTCCATGATCCTCTAATGAACCCGGTCTTGGGTTGCTGCTGTCACTTTATAGCCGCAAACTTCTGAATCTTATCTGCACACCTATTTTTCTCTTCCCCCTCATCTGCTTCCCATCTCTGGAAATACAGTCAGTTGCCCTTAATGACCAGCGGTTATCGTGCCTACGTGCCTGGCCAATGTCTACTCCTTCTTGATTTCAACTATGATATCCGTAACACCGGTTCGTTCCCTGACCCAGTCTGCTCTCTTGTCTATGAAAGTTACTTCTATCGCCGAATATTAAAAGGTACATGTATGCAACAGCTGCGCGAAATCGATGAAAATTGCTCGTTTTTGTACAAGCTTAGCCAAAATTGCGGAAGTACATGTAATTAAGCTACAGTGTGCTAAAATGCGCGATCAGCCACAAAAAGTGTTCTTGATGCTTAATTTAGTGAGGAATGGAAAAGCTGCCTTGGCCACCTGCCCCACGGGCTTCGTCATTCAATGCAGACGGGCCGATCCCTACTCTTACCTTGCGCGAAAGGAAATAAAGAAAAAAAAAAAGATGGCACTCCACAATTTTCTTGGGGTTGACTATTGCATGCACAACGGTTTTCCAGTTCCTTTTGCCATAAACAATGGTGCGTTGCGTATAAGAATATTGATATTAAGCTATCTTTATTAGTATTGGCAGCCACCAACACAGCACATTTTGCTCTTAGGTTTTCATGCTAGTGCGACCATACTAGTAATAATAGGATAACAATTCAGACGTCCATGAAATTACTGGTAATGATTTATACGGCCTACGGAGTTCGAGAGTTCCTGAGGTACAATAAACTAAACGTACGCCAGCTTTATTTTTCACCCACCCACCCTCCAACGCTCTTTCAAAGAACATAGGTTCACCTGTGCAAACGATAGCGTTGCCACTAAATCAAGGCAGTACCACGTGGTTGGGTTGCTATTCCAAGGCACCAGTGGCTCTTCGCCGTCCTTTCAGCCTTGCTGAATGTCCTCGAATATACAAATGTTTCTAATATCGACAGCAACAAGTTTCCAGATCTACGTCATCATTTGGAGGGCACTGTCGGATCATTTGACAGGCCCTGTAAATGCTAAGTGAATGTAGCGTGTGAGTTCTTGTGTGCTGACCAAGATTAGCCGTTGCTGGTCAAGTCATAACTTCGATGTTGTAATTTGGGAAAGCTGATTTATAACCATTGAGGAAACTTCAATCGGAACAGTGATTCGCACACCTGCATTCTTGTGCCTGTGCTGTCCGTCTTCTCTGAAGTCCTCCGATTCACCCTCCCCCCTTCCTTTTGCTCGTCTCGGCTAATTCACAAAAGGTAGGGGTGGCCATACGAGAGTGGTCAAATAGTCAGAGCTGCTGCTGCGTCGCCAATCTCTAAACGGGCTCTCCCTTCGCATTGAACATTTGCACTGGCGTTTTAGGGAAAATCAAGGATCGGCGAGGTTTCTTATGGACGTCAGAGTCAGCTCCGAGAACAGCCACGTTGCATAGAGCTGCGAGACCCATTAGTCACGCTCCCCCTGGGCACTCGTCACTGCGGCGCGTGTCACGGTGGCCCAAGCACCCGTCCCGAATCAGTCCTCGGGAACGGCACACCACAGTGGACATTGTCCTTGGATGGAATGTGGCATAGGTCAACACACCTGGTTCAAATGGTAGGTGCAGGCTGTAATCTCGCTTAGCCACGTGACCAATGCTAGTGCGCATGTGCTCTTTCACCAAGCAGTTTGGTTTGGCTCGCGCTTCAGATGGCGGCCGTCTTCAATAGCAACAATGTACGCGATTCGCTACGTCAGCTCAGACAGCCACTTCTGAGTGAAATTCGTCACTAGCTCTTTTGGCGAGTCGTCGGAATAGATGTATTTACAAGGAAGGAGGATCCCTTCCTTTCTGGGCTGTGGCGCGGGAGTACAGAAGCTGACGTCACAGCTGCAGCCATACAATTTCGGGGGTCACGCATGTTAAGGCAGCGCCCAGGAAGGCTTCAGTAAAAAGCTCTATAGCCGGAGGGTGACGAGCGCTCTTGTAAAGAGGAAGACAACCTTTTGACTACGTGAACGCCAAACGTGCGACGTTTTGACACGCGAAAAAAACACGAAACCACACTGCATTAATTGAAAAAAAAATTATATGTTCTTGGTGCGTGCTACGGCTCTTCATTATTAGCACGGCGAAGAAAATAAAGTAACGTTTTTATGACTTTCACAAAGAAAACATGAACTTAATTCTTGAACTATGTTCTTTAGCGGTGACACATGCCCACAAGGTACATAGCCTTCCCTTGACTGTCAAGAAATATTCTCTGCTAGTACAGCTACTCTTAACAATTTCTGTGAGTGTGTGTGTGTGTGTGTGGGGGGGGGGTGCTTGTGCGTGGGAACGCGTTTCCCTTCATCCGTTGAGTGTCTCATGGCTGCTCAATAAGCGTGGAGCCTCATTTCATTCTTGAATTTGTCAGTATACGAGTACGAAATCACCTACTAGGTGAGCTTCTGTAGCCACCCGATCACTAGATAGCAGGAATTACTTTTTACTCCTACTTATAAAAGTAACTACATTGCGTTAGATTACATTGAAAAAACTATTTTATGCTGTGGTCGATGAAAAATCGTTCAAGACGCGTCTGCTCCTCGTATTATCGTACTTAAGATGAGAGCGATAACGTTCAACTTACCGAGTAAGTAGCATGAAAGCCACCAACTTGAAAGCGACCAAGTCTTGGGGGATACCGAAGCTTACGTTCAAGGAACACAGTTTTTCCAAACCATATTACTTTCTCGTATGTTAACGGTGCTCTTAATTGAAAGTGAAGCCAGTTATCTCATGTGAGTTAACGGCATGGCAGTCCGCAAAATGGAGGAAAGCTTACACTCGTCTCGGCTGAAACCAAGTGACGCGGCTTCGGATACGGCGAGACAAGGAAGCAATAAGGAAGATAACATTTACTTTTTTTCTCTCTGGATCATTTCTAGATGCTTTAAGGAAAGCGGACATGTATACCTTAAGTGAAAACGATTTAAGAAAGTACTAAATCTTTTTATATAACTCGCACGAAGTATTCTGTTCTGTTTGCTAATTACTACCTCACAGAATAATTACAGCACGATATTTATCGCTACAATCACTATTGTCATTACTGCAAAAAAAAAACACTGACGTCGACGACAGTGCCTAATGCGAATTTCGAGCGGAATGTCTGAGAACAAATGCGTGTGAGGTATCCGCTTAGCCATAAATCACACTTTTGTGAAGCATGGTGGCACCGTCTACGCCATTATTCGTCTGTCCGCTGATAACAGTGGCTAGCCGCTACACATCTGTGAAGTATTATTTTATTACCAATCAATTGCACGTATTCTTTTTTTTTGGATGTTAGTGCTATCAATTCCTTGTTAAAATATATATTTAACAACACAGGAAGGGTATATCGAACACTTTCATCAGCGTATTTGTTTCTAGAAAAGGGTACTTGCCAGAGTTCAGTGGTTACGTGTAGCATACTGGTGTGTTGTAGTTTTGATTTCCGCTAAGGGAAGGAACATATTATCACTGTATATTATTTTTGTATCTTGTACACATGGTGCACGAGTAAATGTTCCGCATGGAGTAAAATTGAGCCTATTTAGCAGTTTCTTTGTATGCGTATCGTATACACGGTACACCAGCTGCTTCTCACATAGCCTGCTATTTTGAGTGTACGCAGATAATTTAAATAAGATCATGTCTTTCTGGCACTGAATAGAAAGAAATTGTTTAGGCGAATGCCGGCCTACCACCCATAAACTATAATTATTAGTGCCGTAGTGGGTACTTAGCAACTGTGCTTCCATCAGTTACCTAATGAGTGTTAGAAAAGGCTCGGAAAGGCCGCTCTTGTATACTTCACTGTGACTGTGCTGCACCTTCAACGCGGGCCTGCCGCTTCTTTTTTTTTTTTACCAATTCAAATTTATTTACAAAAGCTTAGGATACGAGCGTAAAATAACTTTTCGAGTCCATAAAGAAAATATGTTCGTTAGTGTCAAAACTTCGCGAGACGACCTTACCTAAAATGTCACAGAACAGAAAGTGCACTTTTTTGCGCGGTCGATGGCGTCTTGTAAACTGTAAAAAAAAAAAAAAAACGATTATGCACTGCGCACGCGTGCACCAGGTTTCTACGTCCATAAAAGGCGTTGCTTTCAGGAGAGAGTGAAAACAGCGGAGAGGTCATCGGGATGAGCTGGCAACGTGTCGAACCTAAAGCTCTGGTGCTACATGCGGGCACAATAGGGCGGAGCGACCAGAGGGTGCAAAAGGTGTGGCGGAGATTCTTCCCTTTCTGTAGATGCCCTATGCCATTCTCCCTACCGGGCTGCAGTCTTCTTCTAACCATTACAGGCACTGCACCGCGCCGCCTTACAGAAGTTAGGTGTCTTTTTCTTCTTCTTATAACCTCCCCCGCCCCACTACCACCTTTCTGTACCACGGCGGAACTAGGCTGCCGCTGGGCGCTCGCTTCTTGAGCGTGCAAGTGCAGTCTAGCCCAGCCGTGTCGAGAATAAGTTCTTTCACTCGAGACGCATTGCGAAGGCAGTCCAGTTCGGCCCGCGTCCAAGGCAGTTCACACTGGTGCGCAGTTCAGCTATGTCGGCCGAGGAGATACGCCGTCTGTGTTCCATCTTCTACCTCCTGCGTTTCGAAGAACTGCACGCGCTTGATTTCGCAGGGCTTCCCTGGCTGATGCCACTCAAAGGGCATACTTTGCTACAAGCCGTCGAAATCATTTATGCCAGTGTCGTGACCATCGAAGGGAAACAAGAGCGCCTGTGTTGCATGGCCAAGCTGTATGCTTGGCTCGTGCCGCGAGGAGTGTTCGCACCATGGGTCCTCTGTCGCCTGAACACCAGCGAAGCCATGTCGGATGTCAGCGCTATCGGCGAACGTCTGGAGGAAGCTGTCAAGTTTAGCGGCCGTTGCGCGGAAATCGGTGTTGTCGACACCGGATCCTGCTATTCTGTGGCAGTTCTGATGGCAAGCGAGGCCCGCGGTCCGCCGGAGTACCTGCCTGTGTGCTTTTTCGTGTGGCCCGGACTGCCCTTCGTCGCCTACCACGCCGCAGAAGGCGCCTCCTATTCGTACCTCCTGAAATCTGTTTTCAGTAACGCTGATAAGGCCCTCTGTGGGACATACGCTGATCTCGACTCTGCTCTTATTGTGGCAATCGCAAGCCAGTGAATTTCAAGCATACCTGCAGAATACCGTGACAAGACGTGTGGTTAAGTTCGACTACATGAAATTCAAGAACTTCCTCGTCAGAGACAGTGTTTTTTTTTTGCACGGGATACTTGTGCCACGAGTGTTCCTTAGGAATGAATTTGTGGCTACTGCCATTATGGAATTAGCTCTTCACGCTGCTCTTCGTACCAAAATTTAACAGTGAATGGTGTTTGTCTGTCACGTTTCTATGCAAGTAATTATTATAACTTGTCGAATCCAGGTGTCAGCAATGTTCATCAGTGTAACTGACATTGTTTATTCCCAACCTTATTCCTGCGAATATTTTCGTAAATAAAACCTTTTTGTGCACATATTGCATTATTCGGCATCGCATTGGCGCAATGTGGTAACTATACACAGCTAGCAGGCCCGTAGCCAGGAGTTTTTTTTTCGGGGGGGGGGGGGGGGGGGCACTTGTTTAGAACTTTGAAAAACACCGACTTTCTTCAATTACCTTTCCTTGGTAAAACACCCCCTCCATCTAGACACCGAGAGGTCTCGGGCCTCTATTCCTACACCCCCTAGCCTGCTATGGGCCTGACAGCTAACGTCGATTCGTTTTTGCCATTTTTTTTTTCTGCTAATCGGAGACCCAGAGCACTGTTTACACGAGGATCATTCGTTTCTTGCATGTTATATATCACGGTACTATATCGTATTCATTTGCCGTGGTTGCTTTTTTTCTTTCGTTGTGAAACAACGTGTAACCTGTTTGGTCAAGCTCGGCATTCCCCTAGCTAGGGTCAAAATATCGGTTTACATTCACTTGATGACCACAATAAAGAGCGTTCCCGTCGGAGCAATTCAATATAGCAGCCGATAAGGTGTTCGCAATAGATAAACAAACAGTTCTCCATTATCTGCTGCCCAGTGAATCTCACCGAAGCGCAGCGCTTCTGCAAGTTCCGCGACGTTCCCTTCTTCTGTCGCACAGTTTACGAGTGTCCATAATTTCTTGATTGATATGTGAGGTTTAACGTCCCAAAACCACCAGATGATTATGAGAGACGCCGTAGTAGAGGGCTCCGGAAATTTCGACCACCTGGGGTTCTTTAACGTGCACCCAAACCTGAGCACACGGGCCTACAACATTTCCGCCTCCATCGGAAATGCACCAGCTGCAGCTGGGATTTGATCGCACGACCTGCGGGTTAACAGCCGAGTACCTTAGCCACTAGACCACCGCGGCGGTGCTGTCCACAATTTATTAAAGTTGCACTTGAGAAAATTGTCACACAAGTGCCCAGGGTGTTCTTCATTCTTTTCGGACACTAGACCAGACTACCGGCGGTAGAGGGTGCTCTCCCAGTTCTCAGCCCTTGATTCCTATTCTTACTTGTTCTTTTCGACTGTTCTTGTCTTTATTCTCTTTGCTTTAAACGTTCGCAGACACTGAGACATACTTCCTGTTAGGTTTAGAGAAATAGTGTGTTTCCCTCTCCTCACGCTCACTTTCTCTTCCTGGTGCTTCAGCCGGAATGAAATCAAGGGTAGCACATGCATTTCCCTAAGTGGTGTGGTTTAAGCTCAGTGTGCCCTTCAGCTGCCTTTTCGCGAAAAATCGCCGAAACTTCAGCCGTCTCACTTCACCACACTGACCCCCTTATTCTAACCAACTGAAATCACGAGGCTGGGAACCATCAGGTTTGCACGGTTAGGTTTTATGCTCCTTCTGAACTGTCGTCTTGACTGATTACGCAGATTCAACGAACACGCGAACGCTGGGCGTATACCCTGGCTTGGCCAGAAAGAAATAGCGGGAGGCTGAATGCGTTTGTAAACATTGCCTCAATGGGCCTGAACACCCTCTTTGCGCCTTGACCACATAGTGAGCATGTGGTAAGAATATTCAGGTGTCGACACTGCACACACATAAGCAGCCAACAATGACGAAAGTATATGTTAGGCTGTTTATTTATAATTAATTTATTAGGCGAGTTGCAGGCGGGCTTTCTATTTTGGATCAATGCATCGCTTACAGATGTTGAAAAGAATATGATATTGATGAGAACGTATCAGCAGCAATATGTTCTTACACCATGATATTCAGCAATAGCACCATGCTAGTGAAATGCAAAAAAGAAAGCTATTGTGGCCTGTATTCTCCCAGTGCCTATATTATTACATTTAATAACACAAAGTTAAAAATAATCAGACACCAAAATGAAAATTCAGGTCTTGGAGGTTCATTTACAACAACGATCTAGCATGGCTGGCTTAGAAGTCTGTGGACCACACCGGCCGCGGTTCTAGTTTTGCCTATGGAAGTTGTTGTTTTCTGTGGACGTCCAAATAAGGAGTGGTGTACTGATTGGTGATCACCAGTGAATCAGAGAGGGGCAAGAATTCGAGAGAGAGCATAAGGACTTAGCTGGCGCGTTTGTGCGCTCACACAGTATAGTCTGTGACGGCCTCCAGCTCCTCCCTACGCTTCCCTCTTCTTTGGTTCCCCGCATTTTCTTTCAGAAGACCCTGCACCCAGCTGATTCAAGGGCTGCAAAAATAAGCGCGTTTTTCATCACCTGACTCATTGCCACCCCCAGACTTGCTGAGAGACATCCGGTCTTCAGGCTGACAAGGGCAACGAACTCGTCATGGTGTTCCGTGAGGCAGGTTTCTATGTTTTGGCCCTCGCAGTAACAGAAGCTACACAAAGACTTCGTGCTGCTCTGAACCGGCATAAACTATCCGGCAGCAACACGCATTCTTTAGTAGTCATGCGTGCAGCCAAAAAGGCCAACGTCCTGCCTGCTTACCGATACTCCACGTAATCGCTGGTTTTGAGCCCAAGCATGCGATTGACACAAAATTTTCGCCGATTCACCCTTTTAACAACGGATAGGTTGTCCGCTTCCTAACTCGTTCTCCCCCTCTAAAAAACTGAAGTGTTGTGAGCGTCCCTCCCCCCACCCCAATGCAGAAAAAAAAAGCTGGCACTGCACACCTAGTGCTTCCTTGCTTCTTTTTCGCGAAAGGTCTGCTTTGTTATCTTATAGGATCCTATTTGAACATTCCTCGGTGCATATTGGAAACCTGACTCACCTGGGAGCAACGGCTTTTCGTAGAACGACACGAAGGTATTTCTACTGACTTTCGTGACGGTCGTCGGGCGTACTATCAATGTGATTGGTGGCCGTGAAGGTAGAGAACACGAAGTTGGCGAAAAAAGTCCAGCATTTCTTGCTCATCCTTTTTGATATGGCTTGTGTAAAGTAACAATAACCCAAACAAATTTCCTTGATCTCCCATCTCGCCGTGTCCACTCGCTTACTCTCTCGCTTCTATTTTCCCCTCACGTGTCTATCCACAAATATTCCAACAACCATTTTTTTCTTTTTGACGCTTTTTTTACTTCCTCTGGTATTTTCTGCAACCAACACACATCCTTCTAAACCTCTGCGTGTTACTCTTCATCAGAGCCGTACTCGTTGTTCATAATGTCAGAGCCCGACTTAGATGAACTCCGTATCACGTTGTGTGAACTGTCGCTCGAATCGCTGCAGTCCCTTGGCGAAACGGAAATCTGGTGGCTGCCGGATTTGAGAGGCATGCCGCGGATGCAGACCATCAACCTGATTCTAGGAGCCCTAAGAGCTATTTCAGTGGACGAGAACCGAGCGTTCTGCTTGGCCTGGTTTTATTGCTGCTTGGCAGAGCGTAATCTCCTCACACCATGGAGAGAGTATCGTGTGGCTCCTGCGAATAATGCTTTGACTGGGAAGTTTGTTCTTCATGAGCGCTTGGAATCGGCGCTGCAGTTCACAGGCGGTCACACAACGAGCGCAATGATCGAGAGTGGAGGGATGATCTACGCGTGCGTCATGGCCACAAGTAGGACATGGCAGTCAGCGCCGCATGACGTCATCTGCTTGCAAGTCATTCGTAGTACATCGCAACTCTTCGTCCATGTTTTAGGCAATCAATTATGTGTCATTACCACTCTTCAGTCTGTCCTGCGAGGAAATGCTACCGGACTGTGCGACAGCCCTTTGGGGCAACTCACCTTTGCATTCGCTGGTGACAACGATCACTCGGGTGACACCGCTCATTATTGCAAGACCAGTGCATCTTACAGCGTTGGATGCACATCGAAGACCTCTGATCGGACCGTAGAAACTGACAAGTCTACTCGTAAGTGTCTTTCTTTCTTGACATACACTTTTTGTACAGGGTGGTTGCATATAAGAAACTTATGCCAGCGTTATGCATGGGAGACTAAAAAGTCACCCAAATATTGCCTGTAAATATATGTTTCTTGTTGGCTGCCGAACAAATCAGCATTATGTTCTTGCCAGAAATTTTCTAGTCAATTTATCAAGAGGTGAGTGAAACTTGAATGCACTCGATAGCGCTTCTTGTGTTAGCATGTTGCCTAATAAGTCCTGCTTTGTTACATTACCTCGCGAGCGTTCGCTTAAATGTGACAGACACTACGAATACTATCGAAAATCTCTGGATACTGACGTTGTTGCGTAATCTGCGGTCAGTTTTGATATATTGTGTGACATATGAGTGGTCTTATGACGTAAGCAGGCCAGTAGTGCTCTGCAAAATGAGGATCTAGAATACTTGCACATCTGGTGTTCCACCTAGTGACATGCCTTGTGCTATTTTACTTTTTCTCAATTTTTGTAGCATGTGGTGGGCCAGAAAAAAAAAACGCTTCCTCCGTAGAGGCACCAATTTGCAGTGAACGCCATCTGATCTGAATAAAAAAATTCTATGTAAAAAGATTGTAACAAGTGATTGTGACAATGTTCATCGTATGACAAATGCTATACAGTGATGAGGCTTCTAGATGCATCTTCATTGCAGTGTTCGAAAACGCCATTGAAGTCATGAGGAATTGCTTAGCAACCGGAGGTCTGAACCACGCCAGAATTCTGAAGCCACCTTGTGCGGATGATGGAATACATATCGCCATTGTGGAAAGCCTGCTGAAGCAATCCACCCTGATTAGCAAGGTAAATATTTCGACGCCAGCCAGTGTTTACGCTGCACTAAGTCGAACAGTCAAAATAAGCGTCACGTGCATGTATGGTGGTGGTTCGTGGTGGTTGTGTGGAACAACAGAATAAAATTATCTAAGCATTTACAACGTTGTATACTGTTTTCTATTCCAGAACTCCACAAGTAATGCTGACTGAAAAATTCCCAGCATATCAACGCAGTCAATGATGATGAGTGGGGCGAAGCGTCCGTCAACCCGTCCTTGCTTACGTCCGTCCATTCGTGCTTGTTTCCGTCTGTCCGCGCGACCGTCCATGCGTCCATTCATGCGTCCGTCTGCCTGTCCATGCATCCGTCCTTGAGTCCGTCTATCCATCTGCCTGTCTGACTGTTCGTGTGTCCATCCGTCCGTACGTCTGCGTGTCTATCCACCCATCTATCCATCTGTCTGCTAGTCTGTCTGGCCGTCCGTCTGTGTATCCATCTAGTGAACCCTCCAAGTACTGCCGACTGCCATCTCGCATCCCCTGTGGCACATACTCGCTCATACCCGCTCTAGAGCGGGTATGTGCCATCGGTGGGTACGTACTGCTATATACATACAAGGAATGGACAGACCCACGCCTTAAGGAGCTTTGCCCCTAAAAAGGTTTTTTTTTCAGTGACGGTGGGTTACATAGGAACAAACGAAGTTTCCTGCCAGTGGGATCGCCTCTAGAAACACCAGGAAAGGTCGACTGGAAACAGAAATTCACTAGTGAAACCGACATGCCCTCCATCTATTGTTAACTACAGCAAGAATATCACTTACGATGCTTAGCGGCACTGACCTCAGTCCAAGAGAGCTGAGGCCACGCGTAGGAGCATTCGTGTTAATGGTGCTGATAGTTGTGCGGACTCTAGGAACAGAATAATGCTATTGCGTTGAACTCTTAAAGGCGAAGCCTAAGGGTCCCCCAATATTTTTTTAAGAATTGCGCGAACCATCTTACATTAAAAATTGTGCCTTTGTGCCGTCGAATCATTTTTGTCGCCTTGAATAATGTAGCAAAGTCACGTTGTGTATCAGCTCTCTATACGTTGAAAAAAAAAAGTGATTGTGTAAACCTGCAAAATTTCTATTTTTTTTCTTTTTCATTAGGGAACTTCAAGCAGCAAAAAGTAAAATGAATGACGTTCTTCGATGTTAAAGCGAAATTCTGGTGACATTCAGGTGTGCAAACAATGCAACAATAGTTTACAAAAGAACATTCTGTTTCGCAACATGAGTAGCTCTGCTAGACTATACAAACGCTAAATATTTACTGTTCATCCACATTATTTTCAGTGTTTCTAGTGAGCTCCAGTAACACGAGCTTGAATGTGGGGAATCATGTATTTGTGACTTCGTTGAAAGTGTGAAAAGCAGTTTTTTTTTAAATTGCCCCTTCTAAAGTCGTATATCTCTCGGAGGCATCGGAGGGAGAGGGGGGGGGGGGCAGCCGCCCAAGTGTAGCGGTGGCGCTATTAGCCATTTTGTCAGCCCTAGGTAGTATACAGTACCTTAATCCCAGATTCGCGAGCGTCCCAGCGCTTGTTTCTGGCTAGTTTTTATATAAAAAAGAATAACCAAGGGTAACACGCGTATATAAACATGCTCACAAAAAATAGACCTGAAGGCTAACTCCGGCGATTTTTTTACCATGTCGAGGTAATGGTGTTTGTATGTTCCTGAGACACTCGTGTCACGAGCCCAGTAGCTGCAATGCTCCAAAAATTGTAAAAATTTTTGTGCTAAGCAAAACGGTGCAATACCACAACCGAAACCCAACCGGGCGCCCTGTCTGCGTATGACGTATTATTTGGTAAGAACTGAACACCATATACGGGTCCCGCCGACACGGAATATGAAAGCTGTGAAAGCAAGATAAGCGAAGCGCCCGCCATACATTTGACATAATTTGGTCTATAAGACGGGAATGTGTAAGTGAACGTATCCCAGCGAGTTTATTTGAGATACATTGCCCTCGAAAAATTACCGAGGTTGGCCTTTAAAGCAGCGTAGCTTACCATGCGTCAAAAGTCCGGACGCCGTAGACAAGTGCAAATGAACTGCGCGTTGGTGTTTTGAGTCGCAGTTTACCTGCAGCTCTGTCCTGCACTTCACTGTGTGCCAGGTTCGAGTATGACTGCAGTTTATTTGGTAAGAACCGAGTAAAGCTCGTCTTTTAGGCACTAACGCCAGGGGGCTATCCCCTATGTATATTCGCTCTCGGCAGCGGCAGCACTGCTTTTACCACTGGCGGTTGACAGACATCCTTGTAGAAATCAACCATGAACAGAAAATTTATTTCATGACGTCCCTCGGGAGGTGACCAAAAAGAGAGAAAGAATGAAAAATCGAAAGGAAAAGGGTCATTGTGGAAGCCCTCCTTTCCCACTTCGCATGCCACATAAGGCGCTCATGCCTTCTTTCAGGTCCACTGGCCGGTTAGGCAATGTGGGCATAAAATTTCGTTAATATTTTTTTTATTTTGTTCGTGTTTTCTGAATAGGCGAATGTTAAGCTGACTGATTTCTGAGTAAGACGAGACGCGATCAACACAAGTAAAATGCACTTTTTAGTGCATGTTTTGTATAAAAAAAAAGATACACTCACGTAGTGTGAAAGTGTCAATCTAGAAAAGCAGCTTTAGCTTATAATTGTCGCATGGACATAATGAGCCAACATTTAACCCAAAATATCTGACTCAATGCGAGAATAATCAACAATCGCGAGTGGGACGCAACGTATTTGACTCAATCACGTTTGTTATGACGGCACGCACAGTTTTTTTTACAAAACTTGAGTACCAAACGAGACTTAAGTTGAGAGGCACGGAGAGGCATGAAGCGATCAGAAGTTTTCGTGAGAGAACGTCACTAGAAACAGTATTTCAGCAAGTTGACTTCTTTTTGTCAGAGAAACAGCGTTGCGTTGATGAAGTAAAGTTCACTTACAAAGAAGTTGGTTCCATCAATATTTTCTATATTAACATTTAGAAACAACTCAGCCGTCACGTGTCTTTCATTGACATACTTAGAAGTAAAAACTCACAAATTTTGAAACCATGGCTAGAAGAATTTCATGATCAGGAAGCAGCCTATAATTACTTCACATAATTTGAACTGCACGCCAAAAGTACAAAGAAAAACTAGAACTTTGTCACCGAGCCAACTCGTATCCGAGCCTTTCAATAAACGTATTTTCCCGAGAGGAGCTTGGCTGATGTTTTCACGAATTAGTCAAGTGACACTGAACTTCTGTCGGTCCAGTCGGGCTTGCAGAGAACTGGGTTTACTAATATGTATTCATGAAAAACATGTACCTGCTCAAATAATGGGTCCAAATTCTTGTGCTCACCCATTGCCTTTAGAAAATGCTGAGAAATCTTCGCAGAACTGGAAATTTCCGTGTTAGCACATCGCATAGCCACGAAAAACGTGTGTTGCCCGATTAAGCCATCTTCAACGAATGCATGGTTGACTTGTTCAGCGTAGCTCACTGCGGCTTCCATTCTATGCCCACAACAACTTGCTGTCTTTATCTTTCCCGTAGGTGACATGCCAACCGAGCGAGATAACTGAGCCCTATCATACTTCTGATATTGCTGAGCGAGGGGCAAGAAGCAGTGGAGGCAAGAGCTACGAAGGCAAGTCAATCGCGTTCCGCGCTTAGCCTGATTCAAAATTCACAAAATAAGGAATAAGAAGACACATAAACAAAAAAGAAGTTCTTTACAGGGGTATCGAATTTTTTTCGTTTGATAAAACTCGTGAAAGTCAATGGGAAAATTCACGTCAACCTCGCTCGCTTCAACCAGATATTAAGATGCCCTGGAACCACTGCGCGCAGGTTTTTTGAAACAAAAACTAGCGCTGAGTTTCCGGTGCCTGGCGCGACCGAAAAGGCCCCCGCAAAGGCAGAGCATGACTTCCTCCCTGCGGGCGTGCAAGTGTCTACCACAGCGCGCGAGAGCCGGGCGGAAGCAAGCTATAACGGCAAAAGGTGCTCTCACAGGCTGCCAATAGACAGTTATAGTTTAGCGTTAGCGTGATAGCATAGGTTAAGAGAATGACGCTACCGTGCAGCAAAGGTTCGTTGTAGGCGGCGTCTTATAGTTCAGCGAAATAGCGCTTACGTGGTTTACGTGCCCCAAAGTGGGATGGTGGCGCCACCTATTAGATGCTTAATAAGTTAAACAGTGAAAATGAAAATAAAACGAGAATGTTTGCTTATGCCACCACGCAAAGCATTGTTAGAAGTTAATTTTTGTGAGAATAAAAGTAAATAATTATGAACCACGTACAAAACGCGAAAACATCTACGTTGCCGATTTGTTTACATCGATCTTGTAGTTAGGCCTAGGCGCATTCAAAATGGGAAGCTATCTCAAAAAGTACGCCAACTTATCCGTAATACTTAGTCATCGAAGCTAACTGAAGGCAAGCGAAGCCACTTTGAACAGTCGTTTGCTGCGAAAAAGGTGAATCTTTCAACAACTACGCCAAAATCACTTCGAAGCGGGCGTCCGAGAGCGCCGCGCGTACGGTGAGCGGTACGCGTAACGTACGTATCTGCGCATGCGCACTTCGATTCCGGTATCACAGTATGCCCGGTATCACGGTAAACCCGGTATATTATAACTCTTTAATGATGATAAGCGAAGTACCATAACGGGGGCTAGCGTGACGTTAGCGGGAAGCAATGTCCGGGCTTGTTTGGACACGTGTTTATTCAGTGCAGGTCAACGCATGCCCTGTGCCAAAGGAAAAGGCCTGGCGGTGAAACCACGGTGGCCAAGTTTCCGAAGCTCAAGCCACCCGGGACCATGCATGAGGAGGTCTCGGTATCTCCTGTCTTCGTACTAACTCACTTGTCTGATCAATAAATATTCAGTTAGTGTTTTAACGCTGGTGCTTTGATGTGCGCCTGAGTCCGCGGGCTGTTCTTACGTGAGCCTGCATTAAACCATTAGTAATGCTGAACTTGGGTGAATTCAATACTACATCGGCAAAATAGTGTAAGGCTCGCTTAGACTCCCTCAAGAAATGAATTTCGCGTCTAGGGCTCACTCGGGCGCAGATTCGCCGACGTTTTACCCTACCGTAATTTCACTCGTACTAGGCAAAATTTTTTCTCTACCTAACTCACTCAGACTGACACTCATCAAAAAATTGCTCTCACCAAACTCACCAAAATATTACTCAGACTCTCAGATACATGGCTCGATCTGAATCTTAGTGAGCCTTAGCAAGTCGGCTCTTAGGTGAGTTTGCTGACTTATAGATGTATATAAAGAATAGCCAAACGTTGTGCGCGCCATGGCAGGGTAACGTTTGTGCGAGTGATCTTGACATTTGTGTTGTTCTAAGGGTATGTGTGTACTTTATTACGACATGTTTTGTTTTTCGCACAGTGCAGCTTTGTTGAAACTGGTGGTTTCTTTCTTTGCGTCGGTGTTTGTCGTGATTTTTAGGGCCTTTTTTCATCATGCGGAGATCTTTCGTGGCTTGCAGTTCAACTTGACTTCAGTATGGTCTTCAACTTTCATGATTATTTAACTTGTTACCAATAGATAACAGTGCTAGCAGCGAGAGCTGACACATTTGTATATGTAGTGCATTAGAAATGTACTATTGAACAGTAAATCACCTTTTAGTTTGTAGGGAAGGTTGAGGCACGCTTTGCGATTGGGGTGGAACTAATGAGTAATAATGAAACCCACTCTATGACGAGATATAGGTGTGCAACATAATTAGGAAAAAGTGATAGTAAATTAGGATAAAGTGATTTTTCAGGAAAGTGAGAGAAAAATACTGTATGTATCTTGTAGTTCAAAGATGCCCCTGATGTTTCGACTAGGTTTCACATAGACGCATGACCAAGATCTCCTTTCCCATAACTTGTATGAAAAGGACTGAAGCTTGCATTGTTGAAGAAGTAAGACATATTTTCGGCAAAGTATCAAATATATATTCAATGAAGTATTCTAGCATCACGGTACTAGCTCATAGTAGTATTAATCATGACAACACTAGTTGGCGGAGTAGTTGTTTCCGTAGTTGTTGTTTTCCTCCTTTTTCGCTTACAGTTCCTGCAATGAAGCAAGTGAGCCAATGTGAGAAAAGGGGCATTTCTTAAATGTAAAAGCAATCTTTTGGAGGCTTTCTTATTAAACAATAATTGAAATACCTGCATATTATAGGCTGGTGAGCAAGTTTTCGTTTTGAAGAAAAAATGTGCGGCGTTCCATAAATATACTGTGATCACATCTGACATAAGCGTTTCGTTTACGATCTATATTTCTGATATAGAGGTACCACTGTGTGATTAGAGCAGAAAATACCTTCGCAATGTGCCTGCAGTAATGTCAATCAAATCCGTATCTGTGACGCTAATAGTGTTAAAATCAGTATAGATCGCACTGCAGATATTCGCTGACTAAAAGTACTGACGGATCTTTTAAATGTGCTCTGTGAAATCGTTCAGCATGTGTCTGTTTCACTATTAAACGGGTATTCTGCAGAACGACCACCCGGCTTAAGGCAAATTCAAAGGAATAAAAAACCGTCCAGGCTACGCCAATTAAAGCTGAGCTGCGATAATCTTTCCTCAATTTGGAGTCCTGCTCCATACTGCACATGACGTTTTGTTTGAAATCAATATTTTACACTTACTAAAAAGCTAACAACGCATCACTACATTTGCACTTTCTATTGAGCATTAAAAAGTGGTAAATAGTAATGTTTTCAGTGAGACAAGTTACTTTGGGAGCAAACTGTGAATGAGAATGGTTGCGATTTCTGGGGCAACTCAACGGCACACATGAGGGGACAGAAAAGTAAAACTCTTCACTTTGTTCAGTTTTTTCGTTGTGCTTTGCTATTTACACCATTCACTACTTTTTTCAACCCCGTACTAGAAAAAATGTTTTGGCAAGCCAAAAAACTTCTTCCTCTTCAATATGTAATCATTGCCTCGTGGCTTCGTGCTACAAAGGAGAGGTTGGCTGTTAACTGTAGTATTGGCAATTAAGGCTTAAAATATAGATACAATACTCTTATCGCAAAAACACAGTAAACAGGTTGTCATACAATACGATACAGTATTACTAAGCACAGAGGGAGCCTTAAAGTTCACCATATTACTCTAATATAGGTGGATTGTTATCTCAAACCGGTATTACTAAAAAAAGGAAAATAATCTATTTTGTAAGAACTTATAAATGCTGTTGATTTGTCAAGTGCGTTTACATTAAATGTGAAGAAATAGCCCCACTTTTAGTAAAAGAATTCAGCATCTGAAAAATTGCTTGCACTTCGAACTATTCCGCCTAGTATTGCTCTTTTTCTATGATAAAATATACAATAATAAATTTAAAAACTACTAGTAGTTTAATCACCTCGAAATAAAGAAATGCGCAAAAAGTCAACAATAGATTTGTTGATTAAAAAAGTATATGCTCTCCCTGCTGGGGTGGTTATAACGCGTTAGGCAGTGCTTCTAAAGAAAAATTGCAGTGATTATATTTTCCGGAAATAGCAGTCTTCAAGGAACGCTGAAGAGTAAAACAATTCTTCGTTATTAGCAAATTGCCGCATAAAAATTTCGAAATTTCCAGGTTTGCCTGGAGAAGACGCTTGGCAAGCCATAAAATTCGTGCAAAGCCAATGCGGGCGGCTGCGCCAACTTTTAAAAACTGCACCAAACACCATGACCCCATACAGTAATATGGTGTTTACTGAGGCTTAAGTATACCTCGTAATAGGTAAAAAAAATGAAACGTAATGTCTGCTGAAGAGGCAGGAGGCTTATCATACCATGGTTCGAGAAATGTGGTTGACCTAATGTCAGCCAAATACGAAGGAGCAGAGAAGAAGTGACAGAACGTTATATACGCCTTCATCCTCAAAGCGCTCTCAATTTTGCTCTGCCTTATCTTTAGTGTTTTCCTTTTGGCGCTGCAAAAGTTTGAGTTGAAAGTTCCAGCTAACTCCAAGTCCAGCTTTCAATACGATACCTCTGGGCTCTAAAAAAAAGAAAACGGTAATGTTGATACAGAGTAATGAAATAATGCTTACGAGAAGGTTTTGTTCATTCTGTCAATGTCTTCTGTTGTGAAGTTTACTGTGCCACTCGCTCCGAATCTAAAAGGTAAGGAAAGTTAGATTCACTGCCGTCAAAAACAAGCGTCCAACAAGCGAAAAATATGAGGGAAGCATTGCATGAATTTGAGTGAAGTGGGATTTTATTACACATGCTGTGAATACAGAAATTTTTATATAGGTACGTTTTTTAGGAGCTTGAAGTTAAAGTTATTTTTTTACTGATGCGTCTTGTCTTGCCTATGAAGACCTGAAATCAATTTCTGGGCATAAAAATGTTTAGGAAAACATTTATGATGTGTCGTTACAAATTAGTCAATACTGGTAAATGGTCATATTGTATGTTTTATGTTTTATGCAAAAATTATATGTACAGGTCAAGGCAATGTTAACTCAATAATAAGTTCACTTCAAAGAAGCTAATGACTACCACTGCACCACAATACTTTATGCTTTTGTGGAAAAATGAATGAATCAATTTATCAAGCGCTGATCACTTCAAATTTACAAAATACTGTAATTTCGCACTTCCAGGAATATTCGTAAACCTTTCAAAGCCACACAATTTTTTCAGAGGGGTACCGCATTATTGTGGGCTAACATTTTTCCCGACGGCTTGTAACTATACGTGCGTATGCTTAGCCAATTCGATGTTACATAGCAGAAGGGCTTTGTAAATATATTATAACTTTGTTTTCAATCAGCGTGACGACCTGCCTTTTTAGTGCTGAAACTTTTAATTACGCTATTTCTTCCATAACCAAACGTTACAGAATTCTGTCAGTGTCTACTGGCTGAATTCAGTCATACATAAAGATCTTTGTATCGCGTGGTGAATAGTACGCGTAAAACAATGATCAGATTTATTCGCCAGCAGCATCAAGTTGTTTTTGCCGCTTTTCCAGACTATTTTGCACGGACTTGAAGGTTGCTAAACTGAAGTTATATGAAATAAAAGATACTCTTGACTCTATGTTGTTCAGTGCAAGAAATATAGGCCCATGAACTAATACTTCACGAATTGTTCATTTTATGGAGTGTGTTTCGGCTTCTGGAACATTGCACTTCAGTACCTTGCTAGGTATATGGTCCGTGAGTTTCCCCTCCGATAATAGGGAGTTTTAGCTTGTACGTACGCTTCTTTACGTTAACGTGTTACCGGATACTGGTTCGCGTTTACCGTCTTACCGGAACGGATATCTTTCAACGTGTTAGCTCCTCATACGTAAACGTTCACATACGTTCGTAAACGCGTATACCTTTAAGTTTTCGCAAACCATAAATGGTGATGCTAACTGCACATAAATTGCATTTTACACACACATGATTGAATCACCATTGTGGTGAAATCACGAGACGCGTACGCGTTTTTTTATTGTGTACAGTATCCTCGTGTGCGCAAAAAAGTGATAAATACAAGGCTAACGCAACGATGGTTTCGACATCTTGTGACACTTCGTGCAACCACAGTCATGAAAACGTTGGCTTACGCGTAATGTTTTTGAGGTGAAAAGGATTAAAAAAGTAACTCATTTGTAATAACGGCACTGCGCGTTTTTTGCATCAGACGTACAATGCACGATGTTTCTGCAATAGCAACTTTGTGATTACCTGGTTCACTATTGCCCCGCTAGATGGCACCACCTATCCAGCTTCTCAGGAATTCACACGTTTACGGCGTGTATGTCCTAGATCATTCTAGCTTTGGTAATCCGGCTGAAACAATGTAATGGCCATTGGCGCTCGCACTTCGGCTACTTCTGCTTATAGGAACTCGATGTTCATGTCCCCGCAATGCAGATTTTCTACAAAAGAAGGTGAATTTGAGAGATTAGGCTGGAGACGTAACGTCTATATGGCGGGAAACGTAAACTTTCAAACCCGATCCGGCGGGAAATGTAAAAGTTTACGTTCCGTAAAGACCCGTGCTTGCGCAGATTCTATCCGGTATCTGGTAACACGGTAACGTAAAGAAGTATACTTACAAGCTAAAGCTCCCTATTGCAGGTGGTTTGACGCTAGCCGTTAGCAAGTTTCACATCCCTCACTTTGGCTACAAGTGGTGACCTCGTCACACTCAAGGGCTCACACACTGACGTAACCAAAAAATCGCTGCGAAGCAGACAGTCGCCGCACCACATGTGGTAGCATATTGCAAGCCCAATAAAACAATTTGTTCAATCTCTACCCGGGGAAAGTTGTTTCTCTCTGCTAACACTTGAATTTAAAACTTGTGTCTGTCCTTCAGTACACCAAGATATATTTTTTCTAGCCAAAGATATTAATTTTCACTAAAGTGCAGATCACTAAATACTAAATCCTAGCGAAAAATTGGTTTTTCGAGCAGTAATATATTCATATAAAATATTTTTTTCCAATTACACACAAAAATTATAAAATTAAAAATGCCACAAAAAGCAATTAACAAGAACACCAAGGCAACTCTGTCTAAAGTGATCGTTAAAAAAGGTGTGTATTCCTTTTGAATGCACAGCCATCATACAATTAAACTGCAAGTATAAGCTCTGTAAGTATGAAAGTCATTTACATAGATACATACATACGTTCAAGACACTAGTGATTATCACGCTACCGCGCGAAGCAGTTTCTTGATGCAGTGAAAGCAATGTTGCTAGCTGTGCATTAGCTTTTCGAAGATATGCATGTACGCTCACTTATTTCTGTGGTCCCATGCCTCTCTGAGGAAATCTTAGTTGAAAAACAGCGCAAAAAAAGCCTCCGCGCAGCATTACGGAGCAATGCTCAAGGCCCATTGGGCATCGTCTTCACGGTCAGAAATTCATTCTTTGTGCAACTGGCGCAAAACGCTCCCGCCTGAACAAAGCTGAAAATTTGAGATAAGAGCTGGGGCCGTCACCATATGCACTGGATACGTCTACATCAACGCGCGTAAACTCTAAAACGATGTGAAGGGAGAACGAAACTCACTGGCGGTACCTTGGGTGTTAAACGCCCAATTATCACCAGTCTGACGCAGTGAGGTGAGCTTCCGCGTCTGTGCTGCAACCATCAACTTGAAACTGGTGCTCCGATTTATCAGAACTCTCGAAGGCTGCTGTTATCGTGGAGCACCGGCTAGCGACGTCACCGCCACAACCTATCCCAAGAGCGCCAACCTCCCCCACTGGGAAAGAGTACCGAAAATACCATGCACCCACTCCCTACTCCCTGCAGCGAAAAAGAAAATAACCTCAAGATCGATACTAATAAAGTACTGCTTATTCGCCAGTTAAACGGAGTTTTATGGCGAGAAGCAAAAAGGGAACTCTAAAGATTTGAACTTTGTGCAGTTGATAAAATAAAAAAAGATTAGAAGTATTAAATGACAATGCAAGAGCAACCTTAGGAAGAGTACGGCAAATAACAATCCCTCCCTACTTTTCGAACTTCATTAACTCGTCTCATTTGTTTGTTTTAAGGAAAATAGACGTTTCTTATAATTTTCCTTTCTTCGGTTCTTTGCTTGAAGTATAGATTGTTTTCGGCCTATTACTTAGGTCATTCTTTTTATTTCGGCCGCGAATAGCAGCAAGATACGAGACTAATCTGCCTCCGTTTAGCATGCATTAGTATTCTCACGCTTTGCGCATCGCGAAGACGTCGTTCGTGTTTGGGCGCTCATAATGATCATTTATCATCCCACGCAACAAGAAGGTGCCAAAGCTGGCACCATGCCAGGGTGCTGGAAGCGACACCGGTCCCCACGAGTATCAGGCAATTACGGCTTTCGTCTTGATAGTAAGCGGAAAGCATAAACGGTATACTCACATGAGCGACGTCGCCTTAACCGTCGATGTGTAACTCGTGTTTCCTGGTGGCTGTACTACTATTGCTGCGCTAACGTTGGGGGTGCAAAAGGTTCCAAACGTGGCCAAGTCTGCGTGAAAATAGTCTTCGTTTGTTACAGATCGATTGATTCGTATGCTCCTACCAATGTCATACTCAGAGATACATACTTACAGACAAAATCGACACATAGACGAATGTGTATATACATAATAACCTTGACAATTGTGCACATACATTCGTATACATACATATGGAGATATTCAAAGACATGTTAGTAGGTGCTGTGTTGCTGACTCAAATTCATGATCGGTTGCTGACACAGCAAAGTAGGTGAAATGATATGAGTCCGTGTACGAAGATATAGGTGCTTGTGAAAAAGACTATTTCGTGGGAAGTTTTGAAGCACTCTGCTTTGGGGTGTCTAACAATGACCGATGGATTTCGCACGTATAACACTATAAAATTTTATTGATAGGGAAACTAACGGTAATACTGTTTTATCTAAGGTTCCTTAGAGCACGCTCTTATTGATGCAATAACTAGGTCCAGAGTTTACTGGCCTTTCTTGACAGCAGTGCAATGACACAACTAGTTCTGGGAAGGTGCCCTGAACGAGGAAAGAAGATTGTAGCATTTGTATCACCGAAGACCGCAGTGTATATTGCCAATGCAATGAGATGGTAATGCGCCAAGGTGAAGTTCGAGTACTCGGCTGTTGCCGTAGTGAAGTATGCTGCTTACTTGTATTCGAACATTCGAAGAAGCTGATTCAATAAATGTTTTTAGAAATATAGAGTCAAGTACCTCCAGCATTACATAGAAAAAAAATAAATTCTTCTTCTTCTCATTAGAAGATTGCTTACCAGTTTCTTCTGTGTTAGGTTGTGTTTTGCTGCAAAAAAAAGGATATTCAGAATTTACTTGAACAAATGCAGTCCCCGTGTTGATCTTTTCAGTGGGAGCATGCTTGCCTATATTTCTGAATGGTGATCAATTTGTGTTCATAAGTTGCCAAGACCAACATTTCTCGTTTTGGCTGAACGAGAACTGCTATAAGTGGTGACTCATGATTCACGAATTTTCTAATGCACGAGCCTTGCGCTTGGCTGATAGATATTTTTCTAAAGAAACGTGGCTGAGCTCCCCACCTAGAAACTGGTATAACACGAAAATGAATGGTGTCATCACAGAGCTAGTTCATTGTTTCTTGTGCATTGTTTCAGCAACAGCAACGTGTTATTCCATAGATATTTGAGTGTTTCTTGTGCATTGTTGCAGCAACAAATTGCAAAGTCTTGTGAAGAACAGCAAACTGCTCGAAACTTGCAGCCCACAACTCAAACAGAAAGCCTGCAATAAATTAGCATACACAGGAGGAGCGCGGACTAACAACTGTAACAGCTCGTCACTTGAAGCACACTGTTCGAACAGAAAGAAAGACGCATGAAACAAGCGCACAACTATACAGAGGACTAGCACAAACTGTCACATTCTTACTTCGTCGTGTGTCTGCAGCACGCTCGTTTTGTTAATGCAGCTGCAGCAACGAGCGAAGCGACCTTCGTTCTTTCCCGTATTACCAGTCAGTTAAGCGTGCATGTAGAAGAGACCACGCTCAGTGGAAGCTGCACTTCGTGATAGCGATGATTTTTAGGGGGTGCCCAACGCAAGCACGTCGTGCCATCTCGCTACTAGTACAATGAAGGGATGCAGACAATAACAGAGAACAACAAGCATCATCACGAGATGAAGGCACCACGAGGTCGGTGCTCGAGTACCACCATCTTCCTCGTCCTGTGGCAATCTCTAATCGTCCGCCTATTCGTTAGGCTCGCCAAATAAACCTCCTTCCACTAGTAACGAATACGCGCTAAAGTTTTGAAGCTCTGATGACAACAAAACCATGTATGGTTTATAAAAATGGCTTGCCGTGAGCATCCTTGACAACGTACGCTTTGTGGCACAGTGATTAACAACGCGCACTGCGAGTCGAGAGGTTGGTAGTTCGACGTCCCGCCACAGATTTTTTCGTTCTCGTTTAGTCACTTGCAAACTGCTAATCTATGTTTTCATTGTAATATTCATGACAGAAATACGTCAGCGGAGCCATGCTGGACCTCCGTATAGAACAATTTCGTGTGAAAATACCGCCGCCATGACTACATCTCCTGCGATACGCATATTTTTATCCACCATACTGTTCAATGAAACTTCCGACGTAAATGTTATAAAAGCAGAGGCTTGATTTCAGACCTGGCACATTGTTTTGCAGACGAGAAAGCATTCGCACATTTGAGCGAGTTGAACCGCAAATATAGGTGAGACCATGAATGTTTTGCTAGTGGGTGAACTCTCTGACACCATACTGCAACCTGAATTGTTTGACTCTGCCGTGCTTTGAGCAATCGCACCAGATCAGGCTCCAGAAAGTTGTTTTTCAGGAGTAATTCTGTGGCCAACGGGTGCCCCAGGCTACACAGAACCCATTCATTGCTTCACCAGTGCTCTTAACTAGATGGAGACTGTTTTTTTTGTGCGTGTAAGTGTCTTCTAAAACACATGTGACTGTAGTTTACCTGCATTTGTATAGAACATATTGAAAATTTCATCGTGAATGGGCTTTTAATTTACAAACAATGAATAGTAACCATAAAGGTAGGCTCTTCGGACGCTAGGCCCCAAGGCTATAGCAAAAATAATACAGTGAGTAGTTATATTTGAGGCCTTGACACTTTCTGAAAAGTAGATTTAGGGATTTGCTGCGCACCTGTTGTGATATAATGTGAAGCACGAATTGGAGATGAAGACGTCACTTTACTCCCCTATGTGGACATCGTGCTCTCACTGCCATTCCCAGCACACCTGTGCGTTTTGCCGTTGAACACAGTTCAAGCAAAATTGGTTGCTTTGTCATTCAAAATATGGACCACAAGGCGCCCTACGAACAAACACCGACGTTTTATGGTGGCCAGTTTCTCTTGGCTTGTTCTCCAATTTTGTCAAGTAGCTTTCAGGAATTTGCTTCCAGAGTTCTAGTTGAGTGACGTTAGACTAACCGAATTTTCAGGCAATAAACTGGAATGCGGTAATCATTTAGGTTTGTATTCATTTGGTCGGTGCTTCAGTGATGCAATTATACTGTGTAATGACATTAAAGCGAAAAACGTAGATGATCTGCTGTGCACTTGAACGAAAATTCGCAACATGGCTTCTGTACCCTACACCTGAGCAGATATTTGGTGATTCACCACCTAGTTCTTTCTGCTCTGCTTCATCTTCATCACGGTCACAGCCAGCAAATAAATTTATGTAGCGCGAGGCGAAAAAACGAACACAGGAAAGAACAGACTGAGAAGACAGAGCGCTACTAGTAGTAGCGCTCTGTAGTAGCACTCTGTCTTCTCAGTCTGTTCTTTCTTGTGTTCGTTTTTTCGCCTCGCGCTACATAAATTTCTTTCAAATGTTTCACCAACAAGCCCACATCGCCACTCTTGCCAGCAAAGAATACGGCTGTCGGCAAATACCAGTTGAACGCCTGTTGTAAGCTACCTATTACACAGGTTGCTTACAGTTTGGGTGCACAGAACGCCAGCTTATCGAAATTTCCGGAGTCCTTCACTACGGCATCCTTCAATATCACAACGTTGTTTCGGGATGCTAAACTTTGAAAGTTGTTACATGTTATACATAGGTTGTCTGTTAGAAAAATGGATGACTCATATATGAAATATCTGTCTAAGTGGTAGCCTGCGACAGATCAATGCGCAGATGCGACACGTCTTTCAGTTCCTCTTGGTGCATTCTGGGTATACTTTAAAATAAACCTGGGCACATGCGATAAATTGGCACATGTGTGTAGCGGAGTTACCCTACACAGAGTGTCAAATGATTTAACGATATTATTCAAAACAAGGAGCCTAAAGACTTGGCACAATGACATGGCAACACGTAAAATAACACGCTTCTTTGCAAGCTAGATTTATCATTATATTTAAATTTTTTTTACCAGAGATCACCTAGTGCAGGTACCTTTCAGGTTCGTTGCATCACGCTACAATGAAAAAACTACTACAAAGAAGTCTGCCTACCCGAAGTAGCATTGCATGCCGACGCGCCAAAATGTATAGCCACTATTTTTCGGACCTCTTTTAGCTCTGTCCTAATAAGACATATAAATCTTCAGCCCTATAGTGTCGTTAAGTGGTTCTGTAAGCTATAAAGGGTATACTGCCGTGATTTCGGCGATGTATTTTAAAGCTTCATAGAATGAGATTTTTCACCACAATTTTCGTGATAAAATGATGAAGTTGGTACCTAATAAAACAAATTCAAGTCTTTTTTCTATTTTGTATTCATCGACCGAGGTATGGCACACACTGTTGGCACACGTCCTACTAGGAGTATTCTATTATTGGATTCTAGAGTGGCTATCGACAGACCCTTACAGAATATGCGGCCGGTCCTCTGCATGAGAGGTTCCTGTGCCTATGATATTCTTGAAAGAAGGAGATTAATTTTTGACACTGAAGAAAAAATTCGAATGCCAATCACTGTACTTCAAAAGCCGACTAGTGACAGAACACTGACTCGATTTTCGATGCAACGTTTAGCCCTCACACTTGCCAATGAACTTTGAGGTTATAACAGGTGTAGTACTCGGCTCTTTCTCATTGTTATTTATGATTCGTAAACACTCTCGTTGGTTTTGTTTTATTTTAGGCCTATTTCTTGAGCTTCATGAATGTGTGTGTGCGTGTTTGTAACCAACACCTAAAACAGCTTCCCAATCATCTGTAAATTTGTTTGCGATCCAGAATAGCCTCATCTCTCATCCGCACGTCTCCATTTATATCAACCTACTACACTATACTTGTTCCTTAGTAGCACCAGATGGAGTCCAGCAATAAAAAGCTGTCAATGAAGCACAAGGGTACGCAACATATTGTATTCGTAGATCCATCTTTCACCACCCATTCAAAGAGGCTCACTGGAAGGAGGCCTGAATTGACTTTCCTTCAGGGTGACATTTATATAGGTACTGTCATTCTGGTGTCATAAAATAAGGTACTCCATTACGCCTGCTAAGGCCCGACATCAAACCACAGATACTGTTGGCTATTCGATTGCAAGTCAGTTAGGGCAATAATTTGAAATATTGGTCTTCAGACAGTGGGTCGCATTGAATCGTAAATTGTATATCGCACAGAAAATAATAAAGACAGAATTTTCGACTTCTTAAAATTGAACTACCAAGAAAAAGAATACTACCACATTTCAATAAATGAGAGTCGTGGTGTAACAAGCTGCTGCGTTGGAAAGAATAATCTTAGAAAAAAAAACAGTCTTACTTTGTGAAAAGGTAAACAATCGTTTTATTCGGTCTGATATAGCCCGTTGGGAGGGCCTTCTGTAAGTTCTCCAATGTTGCATTTGTGTCTATAGAATGGTTTGTTTCAACCCATATAGTTTTGTTCTGCAAAGAGTTGAGAATTTTGAGTACTTACCAAGACAAAGTTCTGCTAAGCTGCCTGCGATGAATCGCTACAATATTTGCAAAGCTTATTATTGCATCTGATTTGACTCCAGTAATCTAATTTAGAGAATGCTTTTTTATGAACTGAGAAAACAATATTATTTCTGTTTTGTATGCATCCCTTGAACAGCATAAGGTTATATGTTCAAGCCATTGGTTAATCACTTCCAGAGGGACGATGCCAAGCCACCAGCGACTATACTAAGACAAAGTGTGAAATATAAAGGAGACGCGTTTGTATGGCCACCAGAGCGTATGACTTTAGCGAAGTTTATACCGGGCTCGGCGTCTGTTCTCCTGGAAGTAGAAGACGTGGGAGTGACTCCAATTAGGGGAACAATTTCATCATCATCAATTATTTTCCCTTGACGGGGTGTTACATAAGAAAAAGGTGGGTCTAATAAGGATACACAAAGGCAGTTACAGACCAAGAACGTAAAGTAGGATACAATTCAAGAAATGGAATTACAGGGCAATAATAATAACATAACTCGTTATACAACTAATAGCAAGATTCAGAGTGGCATGAAAATAAGAGAAAGGCAACTGGCTACACGCAGAAATTACAATGGTGCGGTTGTAAAATGAGTTCCGAGTGAGGTTTCAAACTTCAGAGTATTTAGTTCATTGGCTATTGCATTTGGAAGCCGATTCCAATCCTCGATTGTCAACGGGAAAAAAAATTTCTTAAAAGCGTTGGTTGAACCACTTAAATTTTGGACACTCAATGAATTGAAGAGACGGCGCGAAGTTCAAATTAGTGGGAGAAGCAGGGAGCCATGTAAGTAAGAATAATTGAAATACACTTTGTGAAATAAACAAAGGCGTGCTATTTTTCGTCTAAGATCCAGAGAGGTGAGAGACAGTGATGATTTTATAATAGTAACACTTTTGCGGAAATGGTATTGGGAGGTTATAAAACTAGGCACGTGATTTTGAATGGCTTCAAGGGCGTCTATTAAGTAAGATTAGTGTGGATTCCGAATACGAGAGGCATACTCGAGTTTCCTACGGACGTAGGTTTCGTGGGCGAGTTTACGAACTGAGGTCTGTGAGCAGGACAAGGATCGTCTGATGAAACCGAATGTTTTGGATGCATCGGTAGTAAGCTGTGCGATATGGTCAGTCTATGTTAGTTTGCTGCTGATGAGAACACTCGGGGATTAATCAGTACGATTCTGCTGGAGCAAGATGGTTAGACTGCAGGGAATAAGTAAAATTTAGGTTTGAACGCTTACGGGAAACTTGCATAGATTTACACTTAGAAATATTAAGTTGCATCATCCACAATGAACACCAGTTTACAATTACATATATATCATTTCGGAGGGCAAGTTGATCAAAGTCATCACAAATATGGCGGTAAACGACACAATCAGCGGGAAAAATACGCATCGGAGACGTAACACTTGAGGGAAGATCATTATTAAAAATTAGAAAGAGGAGAGGGCCAAGGATGGATCCTAGATGTACGCCAGATATTACGTTTGTAGTCGAGGAACGGTGACCTCCGATGACTGTGTATTGGGATCAATTAGTGAGGAAGGCTTGTATCTATGACAGTATGAGCGGGTCTAGATTGAAGGAGGAAAGTATAAGCATAAGTCTTTGATGAGGAACGCGATCAAACGCCTTAGAAAAATCGAGGAATGACATCGGTTTGAAATGAAGAGTAGAGATTTAAGTGGAGGTCCATCATAAACTCAAAAAGTTGTGATTCACAGGAAATACCTGAGCGAAAGCCATGCTGTTTTTTAAAACGAAAGAGTTGTTTTCAAAATGGGTTACCACGCTATAGTATATTATGTGCTCAAGCAGCTTACCAGGTATAGAAGTTAAAGAAATTATACGATAATTTGAAAGAACGGAGCAATTACCCGCTTTGATTTCATTGCAATATGGTGATCTATACTTTTCGACGTCATTTCCGTGAGAGAAATACATCACTGAAATATTTTGAACTGCAGCGCAAGCGTTCGTGTTAAAAAAGGGTGACAAACAATAGAGTGGGGTAGAACTGGTGACCTGCTAATACTTTCCAATGTAGCGGGCAGCGTAATTCATCAGCTTGGTTATTTATTCGAAGGTCGTCAGTACAACAGTGCAGTAGGGTTGCCAGATATCCCCAGATTGTGATAGGAAGTCGTCTGATCGGACACGAGGACAGCATAAACGCTCTGGATCTAGCGCTTCTATGGAATCATTTGATGTCGCATCGCATTAGTTCGGCAGTTTTGTGTGGCATCCGCAGCAGCTCTGCGGACGTACAACGACAGCCATTTCCGTTTGTTGTGGGTGTAATAATAGCTTGTGCAAACGTCTGACTAAAAATGTTGATTATTGCAGTGTTTCTTGAAATATTCTGAAGAATACTATACAAGCTACATTGCAGTGTATGGAAACATGGAGCTTAATCATTTTATCTAAGCTAACAAAAAGAGTGAGTATTAAGGCAAGGAGCCCAGCAATAAGGCTTACACGAGCGTTGAGGGCTAGCTGTATAGAAGAGAGCCCATGCAAGCCAAACGGTGATGAACAGTTTTTTTAGCGTAAGATTGTTTTAAATGCGAAGCATTTCTTAGCGAACTTCAGCCAGTGGGAGCGTATCTATCTATCTATCTATCTATCTATCTATCTATCTATCTATCTATCTATCTATCTATCTATCTATCTATCTATCTATCTATCTATCTATCTATCTATCTATCTATCTATCTATCTATCTATCTATCTATCTATCTATCTATCTATCTATCTATCTATCTATCTATCTATCTATCTATCTATCTATCTATCTATCTATCTATCTATCTATCTATCTATCTATCTATCTATCTATCTATCTAGCCGCTCGCGACTCTGCTGGCCGTTTCGTTAAAGGTATCGATTTGGTATCGCGTAATTTGACTGTATGACAAGCATAAATGACTAGTCAGAACATGAAAATCATGACACGTATATCGCGAATGTCATAATATATATTTCGTGGTGTTGCTGCTCTTGCGGTGGTTTCGTTCAAATAACCAGTTGCAAAACTGGTATGGTATGACATGACTACATGGTGAACACAAGTGACAGACCCTAACGTGGAAATCATGACATGCATGTCTTGTAAGCCAAGACTACACGCCACGCTCATGGAGCACTCACAGTCGTTTCGCTAGCTTGGCATATACAAAATCCGGTATTATGGGGCGGGAATGAATGACGAAGAAATATGACTGGTGGAAACATGATAATTATGAGATGCGTGTCATGTAAGAGCATGACTACATGCCAAACTAATGACGCGCTCGCAGCCATTTCGCTAGCTTTCACCTATACCAAACTTGGTATCACGTCACGTGAATGAATAGTGAAGATATATGACTGGTGCAAACAATATAATCATGTGATGCATGTCAGGTAAGAATATGACAACATACCACACTCATGATGCGTTCGCAGTCGTTTCGCTAGCTTCACATATACCAAATTTGGCATTACGGGATGTGAATAGATGACGAAGGTATGTGACTGGTGCAAATATGATAACCATGAGATGCGTGTCATGTAACATGACTACATGCCACGCTCATTGTGTGCTCGCGGTGGTTTCTCTAGCTTTACATATACCAATCTTTGTGCTATGTGACGTCAATGAATGACGAAGGTACATGACAGGTGCACACATGATAATCAGGACATTCGTATTATGGAAGGACATGACAAAATGCCCCGGTCACGATGTGCTCGTAGCTGTCTCGCTAGGTTCTGTTTATGAATTTTGTATTACGTGACGTGAATTGACGATGAAGTGAAATGACGTGTCCTAACGTGATAATCATGGCATGCGTGTAATGTAAAGCATGAATGACTACATACTACGATCATAGAACACTTGTGATCGTTTCACTAGCTTCACATATACTAAATTTGTTATCACGTGACGTGAATAGACAACGAAGGTAAATGGCACGTCCAAACATGATAATCATGATGTGCGTGTCATATAAAAACACGACTACATGCGACACATATAGCGTTCTTAAAGCTGTTTAACTATTTCCACATATACCGAATTTGGTATTACGTGTTGTGAATGGAAGACGAAGGTAAATGACACCTACGTCCAAACAGGACAATTATTATATGCGTCATGTAAAACCTGACTACATGCTACGCTCATAGCGCATTCGTGGCCATTTAGGTAGCTCAATCACGTGACTTGATTAGACGACGAAAGCAAATGACACGTGGAACTTGATAATCATGACGTGTAAAATATGTGCGGCATAATTTACTACCACCTTGTAATGTTGCGCGTTGCGCTGATAATAAACTGAGATATCAACCTTCCTCATTCGTGCTTCAAATATCGTCGACTCTTTTTGGACGTCGGATCTGCCAGTTTTTTCGTTCCCTCAGAATTGATGACGATGTTACATAAAATATTAGTCTAAGACAAAATTTATGCGGACAAGAAGTTGGACTACAACCTGTTCTGGCCTCTGAAATTCCTAATGATTCTTTTGTCTTTGCTCCAGAAATATTGTGTAAGCAATAAACGTACAAGACAACAGGATGGTGAACTTCGTCTGTGAAATTTGAAGGCTTCTAATAAGTGATTGAGCATAGTTAATTTGCCTAAAATGAATTTAATATACATCAAGTTTATATGAAAAATATTCGCACTCACCATTTCAACACCTATGACGCTAAAAATTACCTTTACATTCCTGTAGTGGAAGTAACTCTGGACCTGCGAAGAGGTAAAGAAACAAAAACACTTGATTTATCATTTCGTTGGTAATTTGTTTGTAACATATTACAAAGAGATCATAGCGCTAGTAGCAGCAGCTACCTGTTAACTAGAATCTTTTATCAAGAAAGTGTTTTTTGCCGTGGTCCACCATGGCTCTGCTAACGTACTTCCACCACGGAAGGGACGTTGAAATACATTTACTAAGGAATCGCAGAGACAAAAACTAAGGGCAAGTTTATGTCTCAATCAATCAAACTAGCAACGTTTTGATTTTCAGCGCGTGGCTCTAACCACGATCTTATCGAGTGTGCGTTGTGAGGCAAGTCATTTATATACACTATACACCGTTTGGTAGTCCCCAGAGCTTCAAAACTTTGATTTATATGTGGGGTTTAACGTCCCAAAACCACTATATGATTATGAGAGACGCCGTAGTGGAGGGCTCCAGAAATTTAGACCACCTGGGGTTCTTTAACGTGCACCCAAATCTGAGCACAAGGGCCTACAACATTTCCGCCTCCATCGAAAATGCAGTCGCCGCTGCCGGGATTCGAACCCGCGGCTTGCGGGTCAGCAGCCGAGTACCTTAGCCACTAGACCACCGCGGCGGGGCAGCTTCGAAACTTTAGCGCGTTTTCATTATGAGTGGTGAGATGGCGCAGCGTTCTCGCGTTGGGCGCGCGCTCACAGTCGTCGCCTTCACGAAGCGACGCATCCACAAGCATGGTCTCTCCCTCGCGCGTGCTTATACAGTCTCGTAATTCAGAAATGGACGAATGTCGCTTCGTACAGTCGCGACCGCGTTTACAAAAGGAGCGCGCTGCTGACACACGACGCATGAAGAATTGTGACAGTTGTTCGCTTGTCTTGTTATACATCTGCACTCGTTTTGTGCGTCTTCCTTCAGCGTCCTTTAAACGTGGAGTGGTGACAGTTGTTAGTCCGTGCTCCTTTGTATGCTTAATTTGGGCGTGCTATCTGCTTGTAATGTGAGTGGGAAGTTTTGAGATGCTTGCTGTTCTTAACGAGACCTTGAAGTTTGTTTTACTATTGCAGAAAAAAGGCACAAAAAGACTCAACTACCTCTGTAAAGACATATTTCACTTTTGTGTTATAGCGATTATTACATAGAGAGATCAGCCCCGTTTTGTATTTCAAATAACGATCTCCTTATCTGGCATTGGAAATAGCCTGCACTGTACTCCCTCGGCATGCAGGTACGTATTCAAGCGGTGAGCTGATCCTGCAATGCTTTGGTGAAAACGGTGCTGAACTCACATGTTGCACAGGCTTTGTTTTAAAGCTACCACAAAAACTGCCATTTTCTCATGCGGCCCCTTCTTGCACTGGTGAATGCGATATCGTTCGGTGACGCGGGGCGCTCGGCAGAGTAATGCTTCTTCAGAACGTGAACGACTTCCGTGATTGACGCCTTAGTTCGTGTTTTAGGTAACAACAAGCTCCTGAGCGTCATGTAATCCTCCTCGCCCTTAGCCGTGAGGAAGCTGAGAAAGCTCTTATCTTACGAGATGTTAATGGCCATGGCAAATATGGCAAATCACTCGGTGTATACACTGAAGTGGCAGTGATCTTTTTAAAGCTAGGGGTAAATTCTCAGAAGTGGTCGCCAAACTCGTGTTCAATGTGGTTGGGGCAGAATTTCTTGAATAATTCTGTGTGTCATACTCGTCATAAGTGGTTCTGGCATGGTAATGGACACACGCCAGAATGATTTTATTCTCGAGGCATAAATTGGCAGCCCCAACGCAAAAATTACACTTTTGAAGATGCTCCGCAGAACGCTCTACCCAGCATATACACAAACGGTATTTCTTGGCGCATGCGCAAAAAGCACTACCTTGTGAGCACGCAGTAGCTTCTCGGCATTACAAATGTGCTTCGAATAATCAGCACATTTCTCGTGAACCACATGGCTGTGGTTCAGTTACTGGTTGTAATTTGTTGCAGTGTAGCACTTTCACACCCTCGATAATTGATCGACGTCAGGTGTTTCGCTTTATCTTCTCGAGAGTACCTGAATATTCCGTAGATTACCGAAAGCGAGCTCATCGTCCTAATATTGAAGTGTTTTTATCTGTTTTAGCTTCTACAGGGGCGTGACAATGGCGTATTCAAGCTGGCTTGCACCTGTGATGTTCTGAATTATTGAGTGTTAGTTGCCGTAAGCTTGCTCAATATAATAAATCGGTGGATCATACGTACCATAAGAATCGATGTCATGGGAAGCATGTGGAAGCAGGGCGACTGGTCTAGTTATATATTGAGCGCAATGTTAGCAAATGGTGGTAAAATATTGTTACACGACGTCGGACAGAAAGAGCATCATAGACGACGAAGACGATGAAAGCGACCGTGCTCTTGTTGTTGCTGCTGTTCTTCCATCTTGGCTGCAGCTGCCTCTGACTCTCCCTGTATATTTTGTAAATATATTTATTTCATTCATTCTCTCACCCCCGTTACATTTTGTGGAGGTGCTGGGCAACTTGTCGCTCAGCATTAGACACGTGATAAGGACGTCGTCGGATGGGGCTGGCATCTATAGGGTTACTCCTGTGAGTTACAAAGAATGTCTGACGCAAAGGGCGGTCATCAAAATGAAAGATGTCGCGGTAGGATTTCAGCAGTTGCCGGATGTCAGCTGTCTGCGCTGGAAGAAGGTCCCGAGCGATCACCTTGTCGATGGTGGCATTCGCTGCGCTCTTCGAGGATGAAAACGGAGCAGGGGACGACGACATGGCAGCATAGAAGGAACGTCTTCACTGGTGGCCTGAGGTGACTCCCGGTAAGTTTGAAAGCGTCCATGATCCCTCTCTGGCCGATGGGGGTACCCATAGGATGCCTGATGCCAATACCACCGAGTGTTACAATTGCGGGCCACATGTCCGATACGGTGGCAGTTGAAACAAATCGGGTGATCGTCAGCAGTCCTCCACTCGGCTGGATTGCGAGGGCGTGCCGGAAGGTTTTGGCTTTGGGCATACGAAACATGGGGTCGACGATGGTTGATCGGCTGAGAGGGAGCTGCAGTGCACTCGGAGGCCAGGCCTTTACCGTTCTGTGCGCCGATACGTTGCTGCATGTGAGTTCACCCAGTGCTCCAAACATTCCACCTTGCCACCAGCTGGTCCGCTCCAACCAATAGACATACCCACCGTTCCCTTCTACCGCGTCGGTCTTGATCTCGTTGGACCATTTCCTACTTCTCTCACTGCAAACAAGTGGATAGCCGTAGCCACTGATTACGCCACAAGATACGCTATCACACGAGCGCTACCGACAAGCTCTGCCACTGACGTGGCGGACTTCTTGCTTCATGACGTGATTGTTCACCATGGTGCTCCTCGACAGCTGCTGACTGATCGTGGTCGCTTATTTCTTTCAAAAGTAGTAAGTTACATCCTTCGCTCGTGTTCGACACGTCACAAGCTCACTACGGCCTATCACCCACAAACAAATGGTCTTACCGAGTGCCTAAATCGAACATTGACAACAATGCTCTCCATGTACGTTTCCAAAGATCACCTTGATTGGGATAGTACTTCGCCCTATGTGACATTCGCGTACAATTCGTCACGCCACGATACCGCTGGCTTCTCCCCCTTCTATTTATTTTTCGGCCGCCATCCAGCGTTACCCTTCGAGACTCTTCTCCCATCAACTACGCAAACGGTAACAGAGTATGCCCGGGATGCCACTGCTCGGGCTCAATTGGCCCGCCAAATTGCACGGGAACGTCTTCTTGGCTCGCAGTTCTCTCAGAAGGCCCACTACGATAGCCATCACAGAGTAGTTTCCTACTCTCCAGGTTCATTGGTCCTCCTCTGGACACCATGCCGCCACGTTGGCTTCTCTTCAAAGCTCCTGTCTCGCTACTCGGGGCCTTACAAGGTTTTACGCCGGCTTACCGATGTCACGTACGAGATTGCTCCGTTGGACAGTCAGTCATCGTCGTACGCAACCGTTACTGACGTCGTCCACGTGACCCGCCTCAAACCGTACATATCCGCATATGACCCTACTCTCCTTTAGGCGCCGAGACAGCGCTGCCAGCAGCGGGGGGTTATATGTTACACGACGTTGGACAGAAAGAGCATCATAGACGACGAAGACGATGAAAGCGACCGTGCTCGTGTTGTTGTTGCTGCTGTTCTTCCATCTTGGCTGCAGCTGCTTCTGACTCTCCCTGTATATTTTGTAAATATATTTATTTCATTCATTCTCTCACCCCCGTAACATTATGTGCAAGTGGTGTACGCATTGCCATAAATCACATGAGCTGATGTAACCAGTTCTTTACAGTTGCGCATGATGTCCACAGCAACATGAGAATTACCAACACCAAAAGCTGTATAAGCTGATATGAAGCGCCTGGGCCTGGGTGTATAGTAACCCGGACTAGTGTTACGTAGACTAACTTCAGTGGATGGCGCTCAAGTGTTAATCAATGTGAATTTAACATGATGCTTATCATAAGTGTACATATCTGATGTTTGAAAATTTAGATAGCCCACGCTGTTACCACAATTCATATCTTTATTTAGATGTAGATCCTAAACCTTTATCTCACGCTCACAATTGACATTTCCCCAGTATTACGCCTGCACAGCCTTTTTTATATCAGTTTCGATACCGAGGGTGAACCTGCAGTAGATCACATGAGTGCCACGCATCACGCGTGGTGTTGATTCCTGCGGGAACCCTGAGATTTATTATTCGCATTCGTATAAGATCAACGTTGCCCATATAATTTTTTTTCTAAACGTCCTCCTGTTGAACCTACTAATATCTGTTATAGCCGTTTCAGGGTAGATATAAGTTGTCAATAACCTACGGCCCATACATACCACAGCACAAGATATACGGGCATATATCACTAAAACAATTATGGTTGGTGTTCATATAATGACGTGACCTGGCGACTACCTTTTTATGCCTGTATTGTAATCTTTCACTATGTCTTTCTTTATAGTACATTGAGAAACACTTATTTTTGTTGTCCTTAACCACACGTATTCTGCGCTGTCCTGTGTACTAGGGGGTCAAGGCTACTCAAGCTGTTCTCACAGCATTTACCTGCTTTTCACGTAACATATCTTTGTTGCGGAAAAAAAATTCAATTTCAATTTCAAAGTAACTAAAAAAAAGCTTTCAAGACTCACACGACATGGTTTTCGGATTATTTACGTCATGACCAGATAGTAATATTGGTCAAACCCTCTTACCTGCCAAACAAATTTTGGTGTACAGCAATAATGGAGGTAATCTGTGGATCGCCCGGACATAGGCGACTAAATAGGTAGATAGATAGATAGATAGATAAATAGATAGATAGATAGATAGACATTTAGATAGATAGATAGATAGATAGATAGATAAAGATATAAATGCCCCAAATTGATGCAGTTCGCGAAGCATTTGAAATTCTCTCAACACTTATTGAAAAAGCCTTTAGATTGTTGTAATAGGCGTTTTCGTACGGTTTCGGTACATTTTTGCTTGAGCTACAAGCAAAAAAGAGACATGGCCAGTTGAGCTCATATTCAGATCATTGACTACAAAAGAACCATGCTACGCACAAATCGAAAAGTAAACCGCAGCTCTTAATGAGGGGCCAAATGCGTTGAATGTTGTTCTGCCCACAACACTGGGAAAAGATCGCAAGCCGTCAGTGACTGCGTTAAGAAAGACTTCGCGATTGGTTGCAGTTGCGCATTGAACGATTCCAGATGCCTCTGAGTGGTTCTCTTTTAGTGTGGTATATGATCCAGTAAATGGATGTAGATTAGCTTGCGAAATACGTTTAGAAGAGCTGGCAGTTGTGCTGTTACCTTTGTGAAGGCTAGCCAGGTCAAGCGTCACTGTGAATCGTGATCAGGCTGTATTAGCAGATTCGCTTAAAGACAATCGTGCCCACAGCGCAAGCGCCAACCACAGTTCGAGAATCGTATTGCGAGACAGTTGACTTTCTCCCTAGCCTGGAGGACTAGAGGCTAATAACCAGCCTTACTTCCCAGCTCCTCATAGTGACCACGCAGATGATCCACATAGTGTTTTTTACTGCCAATTCAAAAAAAATGGTCACATAATAAAGAAGAATCGTAAAAAATACTCTCTGTTGAATGCAATGTACTGTGTTTGTTCACGCTTAGTTTTGACACTGTTGAAATTTTGTGGTATTGATGGGCACCAGGCAGCGTATTTATTTTAAATATGTTTATCTTTGAGTGTGGCTTTTCTTTAAAGTAACGATGTGACACAATACTTTTTGTATTATGGTGTAGAGTCCTTTGTATGCGACAACTTTTGCGGCATTCGGCAGTGCCTGTACGTATATATATATATATATATATATATATATATATATATATATATATATATATATATATATATATATATATATATATATATATATATATATATATATATATATATATATATATATATATATAAATATATATATTGATACGTGTATGAAACTGTCACCCCGACACAGCTGAATTGGCACCCAAATGAAGAAGATGACAACGTGGTTGTAGTGGGTTGGACTCTCGAGCTTCTCCCGTTGGCCTGCATGACTGTGCGCTCTTTAAGCCGTTAGCAAGACCAGCTCTCGGTGAATAAATCTTCCCCGTAACATTTTTTGGTGGAGGTGCTGGGTTCTTCACACAACCCGGCTCTGGAACTCCGCAGTGGACGCCAGCTTTCTCCAGCCGCGATGCCTGAAACTGGCACTCAGGCCTCGCCATCCGCGCCGGCTCCATCACCTGTGATTCCCCCCCATCTTCTCGACCCTTGCACGTTTTCCGGGACGGACAGCACGGACGTCGAAGAATGGCTCGCATTATTCGAGCGCGTCAGCAAGCACTACAGGTGGGACGAAACGCTTATGCTGGCAAATATTCTGTTCTACCTAAGGGGTACGGCACGCGCCTGGTATGAGACGCATGAAGAAGAATTAACCAGCTGGGACACATGAAAGCAAAAGCTTCGCGATTTGTTCGGTCGGTCAGTTGCTCGTCAGATGACAGCCAGGCATGACCTCGCGTCGCGTGTTCAATCATCGACGGAGTCGTACGTCCCGTACATCCAAGACGTACTGGCACTGTGCCGGAAAACGGACAAAAACATGTCCGAGGCGGACAAGATCAGCAACGTGTTGAAAAGCATTGCTGATGATGCTTTCAACATACTAATGTGCAAGAACTGCACCACTGTCGACTCCATCATATCCGAATGCCGACGATTTGAACAAGCAAAAAGCAGGCGAATCACCCACCACATCGCGAGACTACCAAACACTGCTGCGACTTCGTCTTGCGAGGATTCTGCAGCGCCCCGTTCACTTGCGCCTCCTGCCAATATCGCAAGGATTGTTCGCCAGGAGCTGGAAGCCATGGCACCCGCTTCCTATCAGCCCCCTGCGCAAGACCACTGGGCAACAGTCTCGCTCATTCAAGCCGTCGTACGCCAGGAGTTTGCTAACCTGGGCGTCCAGGTTCCCCAGCCGCAGCCCATGAGCACTCCTGTTCACAACGCTGACCACCACTCTGCCCCACTTGTCGCTGCGGCAGCTTCGACTCCTCGGTTTCCACCACGCTACCGAAATCCATCTGAGTGGCGTACGCACGATGATCGACCCATCTGTTTTTCTTGCTCTAGAGTTGGGCACATCTCCCGCCATTGTCGCAACAGGGCGTATTTCCGGCCAAGCTTTCATAATGTCGACCGCCGTCAGGACCGTGGACACTATTCGCAACCCGGTTTTTCGGATGACCATATTCAGGACCCTTCAGCTCGCCGTTCATCTCCGCGCTCCGAACCGTCCTACGCTGACGTCGTCGCCCAAAGAAACTGGTCAAGCCGCTCGCTGTCACCTCAGGGTCGGCCGTCACGCTCCCCTCAACGCCGCCGCTCTCCGTCACCAGCTTATTCTGGCCATTCTCCGGGAAACTGACCAGTGCAGCTTCTGGAGGTGGCGCTGCTTTGACGACTCGGAACGAAAACCCTCAACCGGCTACAATTTCAAGACGCAATTTACTTCGGGTGTTCGTTGATGGCCACGCCGTTACTGCTCTAATTGACACTGGTGCCCAAGTATCTGTTATGAGTTCTACACTTCGATCTCGCCTGAAAAAAGTTCTCACACCAGCTATGTTCGAACATCGGTACTTGGTATGTGCACTGCCCGCGTTACTGTTGCTGGCCACCACACTTCCGTTCTCTTCGCAGTCCCCGATGCTTGCCCACACGACGTCATCCTTGGAATTGACTTCTTAACCACCCACTCCGCCCTCATCGATTGTTGTACCGGTATCTTACGGCTCGAATTGCCTTTGTGCTCCAATTTCACTCCTCCATGTCGCACTCGGCTACGATCCGTGGAGTCTCTACGGCTACCGCCCCAGGCTGCCATGTACGTTCCTCTGTCGCCCTTCCCGTCCGTTCCTGATGGAGACTATCTGGTAGCTCCCCTCATTGATTTGACCCTTACGCACCACATCGCACTACCACATACTATAGTTATTGTTGCTAACAACACGGTGCTATTTCCAGTTCTGAACTTCTCTACGTCGACCCAAGTTCTTCCCCAAGGCATCACTTCAGCCGATCTTTCCACCCTTGATGAATGTTCGATTTGTTCTTTTACACCTGACACTAAGACCATGGCGAAACCTGTCATCACGTCGCAAAATAAGGCGTTTCTCGACAAAATGATATCCAGCGACCTCTTACCTTCCAAAATTGCGGCGCTCCGGGGTGTTCTGTTTTCTTACCTGGATATCTTTGACGTCGACGACCGTCCCCTGGGCCGCACAAGTGCCGTAACCCACCGCATCGACACCGGCGACGCCAGTCCACTCCACAAACGCCCTTATCGCGTGTCACATGCTGAGCGCCAAGTTATACAGACGGAGGTCGAGAAAATGTTGAGTAAAGACGTCATTGAGCCTTTATCGAGTCCTTGGGCCTCCCCTGTGGTCTTAGTTAAAAAAAAGGACAACACCTGGCGCTTTTGCGTTGACTATCGCCACCTGAATCGGATCACCAAGAAGGACGTTTATCCTTTACCCCTAATCGATGATGCGCTCGACTGCCTCCACGGCGCCAACTATTTCTCGACCCTTGACCTTCGATCCGGATACTGGCAAATTTCGGTCGACGACCGCGACCGCGAGAAGACAGCATTCATCACACCCGACGGCCTTTACCAATTCAAGGTCATGCCTTTTGGGTTGTGCAATGCCCCGGCTACGTTTGAACGTAAGATGTACTCTCTTCTTCGCGGTTTCAAATGGTCGACCTGCCTTTGCTATCTGGATGATGTAATAGTTTTCTCGCCCTCCTTCGAAAGCCACCTGTCTCGTCTCTCGGCAATTCTTGACGTTTTTCGTTGCGCTGGTCTCCAACTGAATTCCTCGAAATGTTCATTTGGACGTCGGCAGATTAAACTACTCGGCCACCTTGTTGACGCCACTGGTATTCAACCCGACCCTGACAAAGTCCGTGCAGTCCGAGAATTCCCGGTTCCGCGCTCCATACAAGAAGTTCGCAGTTTTATTGGGCTCTGCTCATACTTCCGCTGCTTTGTCTTCAACTTCGCGGATATTGCTAGGCCCCTCACGGATCTCCTCAAAAAGAATGTGGCCTTCTCTTGGGGAAGGGACCAAGAACATTCCTTCGCGTCGCTAATTACCGCCCTCACCTCACCACCTGTGTTGGCTCATTTTGATCCAACGGCTCGAACAGAGCTTCGCACCGATGCAAGCGGCCATGGCATTGGTGCTATACTCGCTCAGATACAGAATGGCACCAACCGTGTGATAGCCTACGCTAGCCACCTTTTGTCGCAAGCGGAACAAAATTATTCTATAACTGAGCGGGAATGCTTAGCCCTCGTTTGGGCTATCGCGAAATTCCGTCCGTACTTATACGGACGTCCGTTCGCAGTCATCACGGACCATCATGCGCTTTGCTGGCTGTCGACGCTCAAGGACCCTACAGGAAGACTCGGCCGATGGGCTCTTCGATTACAGGAGTACACGTTCTCGGTTGTTTACAAATCTGGAAAGCTGCACAGCGATGCTGACTGCTAGGTGGATCAACGGTACCCCGTTGATCCACCTAGCTCCACTGATTTGGAATCCGATGCCTGCGTTTTAGCCATCACTGACTTTTTGAACGTGGCTGACGAACAGCGCCGAGATCCATCGTTGCTCACCATCATTGACCGCCTTCAATCGCGTTATGCTGACCCTTCTCTTAGCAGATACCTGCTTCCAGACAACATTTTGTACCGCCGCAACTTACACCCCGACGGCGCGGAACTTTTACTCGTCGTACCGCATCACCTGCGAAAGGATGTTCTGCGACAATTCTACGACGCTCCAGCTTCTGGACATCTAGGAGTCTCCAGAACTTACGACCGCATTCGACGACGAGTATTCTGGAAGGGTCTGTACCGCTCTGTTCGCCGTTACGTCACATCTTGTGACCTCTGCCAGCGCCGAAAGAAGCCTACGACTCCCCCAGCCAGTCTTCTTCAACATTTTGAAGTTCCAGCCGAGCCATTTTATCGAGTGGGGTTGGACTTGCTAGGTCCCTTTCCTACTTCTACAACTGGAAATAAATGGATTGCAGTGACCACAGACTATGCCACTCGGTATGCAATCACTCGAGCGCTACCAACCAGCTGCGCAACCGACGTTGCCGACTTCCTGCTGTACGACATTATTCTCCAGCATGGCGCTCCGACTCACCTGCTCACAGACCGTGGTCGCTACTTTCTATCTCGTGTGGTTGATGACCTACTCCAATCTTGTGCTACCCGTCACAACTTCACCACATCTTACCACCCTCAGACTAACGGCCTCACGGAGCACCTAAACCGCACATTGACGGACATGCTTTCCATGTACGTATCTACCGACCACACGTATTGGGACGTAGCTCTTCCGTTCGTAACCTTCGCCTATAACTAGTCGCGTCATGAAACAGCGGGCTACTCCCCTTTTTATCTACTTTTCGGACGTCATCCCTTACTGCCCTTTGACACACTGCTTTCATCAGACCACCCATCCTCCACTTCGTACGCTCAGGATGCGATCACCCGGGCCCTCACGGCACGCGCGGTAGCGCACGCTCGGTTATCGTCGTCGCAGACAGCACAGAAGTCCGTTTACGACCGTCAACATAGAGATGCCGTTTTTTCTGCGGGATCTCTTGTTCTCTTGTGGCTCCCATCTCGACGTGTTGGCCTCTGCGAGAAACTACTATCGCGATACGCCGGGCCCTACCGAGTCATTCGTCAGGTCACACCTGCGACCTACGAGATTTCCGCTACCACAAACTCATCAGCTGCTGCACCCAGAACGGAAGTAGTCCACGTTTCTCGTCTCAAGCCCTACAACACCGACTCGCTCATTTAACAGGCATCGAGACGGTGCCTTACGGGCCGGGGTGATGATACGTGTATGAAACTGTCACCCCGACACAGCTGAATTGGCACCCAAATGAAGAAGATGACAACGTGGTTGTAGTGGGTTGGACTCTCGAGCTTCTCCCGTTGGCCTGCATGACTGTGCGCTCTTTAAGCCGTTAGCAAGACCAGCTCTCGGTGAATAAATCTTCCCCGTAACAATATATATATATATATATATATATATATATATATATATATATATATATATATATATATATATATATATATATATATATATATATATATATATATATATAGATAGATAGATAGATAGATGAAGCAGAAGAGACAACTTAGCGACTGTCTTAATTTTATTCCCAACGGTAACGGTTTCGAGCGGTGCACAAATCTTCTTTAGGGTTTTCGTCGAAAACCCTGACGAAAGTGCATTACACACACACATATATACTGTATGTAATGGACTGAAGAAAAAAATTTGTTTCACCCAGGAATAGTCATTTATAGCAGAGTAACGGGTGGGTAAGAAGAGTGAATGATAGGCAGACGCAAACAGGTGGGAAAAGGTGAAGCACAGCATAGCCGTGAATGGTTTTGTATAATGAGAGAGTTTATAATTGAAGTGTGGGCAAGGGGACGAATTGTCACGGTCAAAAGCAGGAAACAGCGAAAGGGACGAAGGGCACCAGCATTGATGTTTCCTTAACTTTCACACCACTATTGCATAGCGGCAGCAAATTTTTGTTGTGTAGTGACCACGGCTACGTGTTAAGGCTAGATTTCTATATATGTTCGGACAAATGCGAAAAAATCCAATAAATCATCAATAAAACGTTTCCCGGTTCAAGTTTTTTCGATGAAGTTCAATTTCGAGAGGGCACTCTGCAAGTGCCTCGAGAATTTTTGAAGCCGAGAAGCATCAATCGAAACAAGTTTACCTTCATTGGAGGCAGCAGCCTCGTAAACTATGCTTGCGTATGTTACAACCAGCTTTAAGGCTGTAATACGATCACATGAAACTCCTTTGTATTAAAGCATTTGTGCAAGTTTGTGTGCATATCTGCATGCTGAAACATTCCAGATTTTGAAAATACAATTGCTGGGTTTGAACATTTTTGTAGACGGCTATCAATTCATCTAAGGCTTGGAGTATGGAAATATTATATATAATAATTTTATTATTAATAATAAACTCCTGTATTTCTCAGCAAAAAGATAAGAGAAGCTAGGTCAAAACAATTCAACAGATCCCACGCACTTTGGAAACGGAAGTTATGCGAAGCATGCTGAAGTAAGGCGACGGTGTTGTAATTTTTTCAGATAGCGACACGTTATGAAATGACGCTAAATGTATGTACAAAAGTTGCACGCACAGACATTTTGAAAAGTTGCAGATGTTTCTATGACCAGTTGTTTGCACTTGCGCAACGTTGCTAACCGGAACATAAGTACTAGCAATACCAAAAGTCATAACTATAAAGTGCTGGTGGTCGCTAGTATGGTAGCCCTGAACATTGCTACATAAATGAACGTCAGCGTCTGGCACCTAACTACAACTGACGTTAGCTCGACGTGACGGCTTTGTCATAGGGGTACATATTGTTTATATATTTGGATAGCCAGCACTGAAAGAATTGGCGTTTCACGAACATTAGAGTATATTTTATCGGTACTTCCGAGACCTGAAACTTTCTGGTAGAGTACTCGGGTGCCACGCAGAACACTAGTGTTTGATTCAAGCTGGAATCCTCACAATTATTTTTCGCATTTCTCGGGTCAAAACTGCCGAACTGAGCTTTCTCCTTACGCACACGTGTTGAAATTACTACTGTGTGCTCTTGCCGTTTCTAGGTAGATACAAAGCGCCAATTCCCTGTCGCACATACCTGCATACCAATGTCACAATTAAAGCTGCCAACGGGTATGTGCCATTGTCTGATGGAATTTATTTGACGACGTATGGTAAAGCTTGATTAGCTCAGGCTCTCAAAAGTACAGACTGGCAATCCTACAACAGTGCACACGAACATTCTTAAGAGCCGGGTTTTCAGCCAGTGAGAAAAATAACCACATAAAAGAGAAGAAATATCAGCAGCAACAAACCAACGGAACTTCATTGGAAATAATTATTATGAAAAAAGGCATTGCAACATATTGTAATACAAATATAGACACATCAATTCAGATTATTGGAAGTTTGCGAAAATAAATTGTGATTTTCAGCCAAATAAAAAAGAATAATATTATTTGAGACTACAGCTTTGTATTATCAAGAAATTAAACCACGAAAACATGAAAACCTCGTTACTACAGCTCAGTTCCCGTTAAAGATATAGGCAGCAGCTGGTCGTTTCTCTGGCTGACAACGATTATGTTTTCTTGCGCCAGTGCTTTCTTTATTTACGTCACATATGATTAAAAAGAAGTTGTCTGATAGTCTAATTTGTACACGATTCGACTTCGTAGCTGTAGCATTTGTTGCTTTGCACTTGTGGTGAGATGATGATATTGCGTTATTTTTTTTTTTGAGAAGTGACTGCTTTTCAAAGTACGCAGAGTGTCTTACGCTGCAGTGAACTACTTGATATAGTTCATATTAACCAAAAAAACCATCTTCACTAAAACTTTCTGCAATAATCTTCTTTCATGAACCAATTTAAAGCACAAAAGCGTATAGCGCTGAACAATGTAGCGTACGTCTTACATTTTCAAAGAGCTTTATAAAGTACCACACAACGCCCATTTTGCGGTATTCTTGACGTGTGTATTTCGTAGCATAGTCTTCCGTGTCATACACAATGTACACCTTTGCTTCAACTCCATCGCCAATTTCTGTAGTAACAGCATCTGAAATTTTATAAATATATGAATAATTTCTTTTCACTGACAATATAGTGTACCATGAGCACTATATGAGCAGATGATGTTTAATGTATATATGCCACTGAAAAGTGACTTGGATTGAAGTAGTTTTTGGTAAGGCGTTATTGTCGGCTTTATCACAAACTATCGCAATACGTTAGCAACTCAATGATTTCACGTGTTTAGAGAATATTGTTCAACTCTGCATAAGAATTCTCACAATGCTGAAGCTCTATTCTAATAACGAGTACAAGATGACGATCTTATCATTGCTCGTCTTTCATGTAATCGCCTCTGGCGAGGGGTATGTAGTGAGGTCACCTTAAAAAGTCACTCTACTGGCATTGCGTATATATGGCCATGCACGCTTCTCCTCTGCAACTTATACGTGTATAACGATTGCTTTGCGCAAACTGTGCCAAAGAGCTCCGCAGCATGAAGAAAGCACCACACTTTATTTTTGAGCCAACGCAGCCACAACCAATATGAATGAAGACTTCGATGCCACTTGTATAGATGCTGGCGTGTCCTAGCGCAGATCATGATTATCGATGGCCAATATACTTACCGGTATCCCTAGACGGAGACTGCTGACGCATTCATCAGCTTCCTGTTGAAGCGTTTCCCCGATCATTAACACTGAATTTTTTCACTTTCGTGCTGTATATACATATCCCGCACATCTTCTTGGCCATTTTTTTTCATTTATGTTAACTAAAATTGGATCCACATATATGAAATTGGAGTCTCCGAACCTATTTAGTCTCCTCATTTTTAGTGGTGTATAAGACGTTTTTATATTGCCTGGATATATCTGGGTGCCTAAAATACCCATGTTTATTCATTCATTTTGTTACAGTGCGAAGGAAACGAAGTGACTTATTAAGACAACCATAATAAAGACCCACACGCACGCCCTGTCTGTCTTATGGATGCCTCAGTAAGTCATGTGTTTTTTTTCACGCTCTAGCACAATCGAAAAATACCAGTGTGTTCAATATCCTGTGTAATGCCCTGAAATTTAGCCTTTGGTTATCACTTTTGTTTAGTACCTTGCGCATTTTTCAATGACTGACGAGGGAAGCTGTTCCACTGACACAGTTGCTGTCCTTCACTTTTGTTTAACAGTTGGAGGTTATGAATTAGTGGTGGATGTGCTGTGTCTAGGTGCAAAAAGGGTTTCCGTCAACTGGACAACGGTACTGAACATCCCAATTGCAAAGTGCGCCGCCACGCGAATATCTACGTCCTCGCTGGCTAAGTGCACCTTTCCTTCTCGACACTCTTAATCTGTCCTGCTTAAAGCACTAGATATAGACAAAAAACGAAAAATGTTTCGTCCGATTTTCTGGATATAATCAACATTTAAGCAGGACCTTATTAAGAGTGCAATATTTTCAATTATGTAGTGCTCACAATATCAACCTAATCTAAGTTCATGAGCATTTACCTTTTCAAACTTATTGAAAAAGAGAAGCGTCCCAGCCGTGACTCGAACCTAAGTGGTGATGTGCAACAGATCAGCGCATTGTTGTCGAACAGCGGCTCATAGCCCTCAAAAATAACTAAGTGATAAATTCAAAGATTATAACTCACCACTTTGCGATGAGTTCTCGCCAATGCAGTGCTGTAAAATGACACAAAGAAGAATAATGCTTGGGCGAAGCATACCGTAGATGACGTGTACACAGGGAGCCTTCATGAATGAATGTACATGTGCTTCATTACAACGTATTTATAACCGAGACACAGAAAGATCACAGAAGAACTCATTGTCATGTTGCTCGCTCGTCCGCAGTTCGGTTAAGCATGAATAGTATAGAAGTCTCTAAACAAAGCCTAGATAAATCAATCACTTCTTCTTGATAGGCATATGTTTAGGTGGACTATGCCTTGTTTATACAAAGTTTTTGACAATACTGCTAGGCTTACTAAGCAAGTGCTCTGAAAAGGTCACGCTGACTTCAACACAAGAGATCATCGGTGTAGTCTCTGGGTGAACGCGCAGAGTCCGTTGTCTGCTTTAAGGCACTTTCAAATGAAAAGCTGCATTTGTTATTTTTTAGGCGGAGGCAGACACCCTCTGGATGTTTCTTTTGTCCTCAGAAACAAGGTGAAGAAGCGTTTAAAAAAACCTAAACACATGGCCCTCAGTCAATCAGTGTGCACAGAGAGCTTCTGTTGTGCTGGTGTGCCACTCGAATGTTTTAAGTCCGGAACAATACAGAGGCCCCGCTTGTCGTTCATCTATACACCCATTATGGCGTGATCACGTTCACAGTGCCCCCGACAGGTAAATACAGAGCTACCAGCACTGAAGTTTAAATGGGAAGAGGGAATAATGCGCAAGATACAATTTCTACCAGAAATATTTGTAATGTGTTCGTTAGGCAGAGCGACTTTTGGCAGAGCGCCCATGACCCGAAGGCTCTGTGACTTGAGTCACCCATTGTCTAAAAGTTTTTTGACACTAAGGTTTTGTGACACAGGTCACCCATTGTCAGAAAGTTTTCAACTTCTTTCTCTTTCCAGCTTTTTAGTTTGTTAATCCGTAGCAAAAACACTGAATAAACTCGCAGAATAACGAGGCGATTGGTGTCTATGTTGAAAACCCTTAAATTCAGCAGTACTGGTTGATAGACTTGTGCACTAGATATAGACCAATAATCCTTGGGCGTGCTTTCCTTGGAACTGTCTCTGCATATCTATATCTTCTAATACAGCCTACGGTACGGTATAAGGAGAGTTTGAGCCCTTTAAATATTTTCGCACCAGGTCACAATTCCAATGTTTGTTGGCTGTCCTTTAAGAGCGAACACTACGTCTAGGGTGCTTTCAAGCATCGATGATTTCGCCGAACCACAGCGAGCCCACCCGTAAATCAAGGACCTCTTGCTATATCCCGAAAGCAACGCTATCGTTGTTCCCATCATAATGAATCCAGGATTGACATTGTTTTCTTTGCATAAAATCGTCCTTCTCAAGAAAAGCTTGTCACCACAAAGGACCTACTACCTCATAGTAGTATCTAAAGTGTTACGCCCATAACTTCTGTTTGCTCTGCATGATGATCTTGCGGCAGGACACTGCGAATTCGCCCGTACGCTCTCGAAGACAAAGGAAAAGTACTACTGGTCCCGCCTCACTACTGACGCCACCCTCTAGAAAGGACCTGCCCAGACTGTCAGCGAAGGAAAACAACGCCGACTGGGCCAGCTGAACTTCTGCAGCTCGTCGAGTCACCTCTCTGGCTCTTCCGGTAAGCCGGCATAGACCTGGTGGGGCCGTTTCTGGCGTTGAATACCGAAAACGGATAGATCATTGTAGCTACTGACTACCTCGCACGCTACACCGAGACAAGGGCGCTGCCCAGAAGTGGTGCTGCCGAGTTAACGTTAAGGAAGCGTCTTTGTCGAGAACATTATTCTCTGTTATGACGCCCCGGATGTCCTAATTGCCGACAAAGGTACAGCGCTTACTACAAACCTAACTGTGGTGATAATGAGGTACAGCTAGACCAATCACCGCTGAACCACCGCCTACCAGTCACAGTCCCAGGGCCTCACCGAGCGCCTAAACAAAGTTATCGCCGACTCGCTTCCCGTCTATGTCGACCTCGAAAACAGGACGTGAGATGTGATCCCTCGGTACGTGACCTTTACGTACAACATGGCCGTACAAGAAACGACGCAGATAGAAGTTGTTACATGGACGGAGCCCAGCAACGAAGATTGATGTGGTGTTACAAAATGTCACCAACGAAGAAAGCATTGGCGTCACCGCCTAATTCCGGGATGGTGGAGCTTGTGCTACACGCGACATCGAAAACATGATTGATTCCGTAAGCGTATGTTCTTTCTTTTCAGTTGGGGCGACAAAAAGATTGTGCACTGTTAATTTTATAAAAGCCTACTCGTTTTAACAAAGCTGTCACCTTCGCTCACACATAATTTATTAAAACGTGGCAGTAGCTAACGCAGAGAGGGCAATTCGTTGCGTGTCAGTTAAATGGAATATACCACTAGTCTCCAATAACAGCGCTGGGGGCGTATAGGTGCAGTGTACTGCTGCGCCACGTGTTGGTGCTGCACGCTTCCCATGGAGTGTGTTTCAAAAACTGTATTCGAAAATCTTCAAAAGCAAGAGAGATCAAACATTTGCTCACTGATTTTGTAATTACCTTTGCTGTGGTGGGAGAAACTTTAAGAGGGCTGGTGACATCAATTACACTGACGGTATTCTCCATAAAAAATCCTTGTCTTCGAAGAAATAAGAAGTGTGGTGACTTCAGCGCTATGTCTTTGTGTCAACCTGGGTCATCATGATTTTTGTGTAATGAAAAATTCCGTAGTTAAGAACGATTTCAATTATATATCTTTTGAAGTAGTTGAGACAGAAAGCCGCGAGTAACAAAAGAACTCGAATCATTGTTCCAAAGGATCTATTTCTGGTTAGAAGTTTTTGAAAAACGGCTGCTGGTAATCTTAAAAAAATACCTAAAATGTTTCTACTGGCAAAACGGAAACAAAAAAGGTGAAAAAGAGCAACTGCTACATTTTTAACAGCCACCCACAGCCAACAAACAAGGTTGGCCTCACAGTCTTGATGTGGAAGTCGCCCGCTATGTGCAGGCGCGTGCTTTGCAGGACCTCAATAAAGTCTGCCACTCTGCCACTCTGCCCCTTACGACTGGCTGGCGTCATTATGTCTCAAATATCAAAGGACAAGGGTTGCAAGAGAGATGCACTGTGGTAGCCCTTGAGAGCATAGTTCACATTCACGATAGTACGATTCATGGCATTATCCTTTATACTATCGACCGTCTGTCGGAACGTGATGGTTCGCGAGCAGGGTACGGTAGCTCTGTAGACACGCGATAATCACTTTAGGCCATGGGTGTATGGAAACAGCGGCCGATGTACGCAACGGCCTGTGAAGACAGTCGAACATAATCAGCAAAACAGAGCCTATACGCGGCGTAGAATGAGGAAATTTAAAGAAATATTGTTAAGTGAGCTGAAGAAGACCCGTGGAATAGACAATAAAGGCCAAACCGCATTGAAAAAAATCAAGTCCTAAGCTGATTTCAGGTAGGCATTGCTTCGATCCCTAAATAAAAACAGTTACAGTCACTGGCAGTATCGCTTCCAGCAACAGTAACACTGGCGATATACATCACAGTGTCAAAGAGAGTTGCATCATCAGCTAAGCCGACTACAGCAACCAAAGCAGGAGTAAGATGCTTCTTTCGTCTAGCACACAGCATTTTGTTCATAAAACGATATGCCAGCACCGGTGGCAATTTGTGCAATGACAGGTGTGCCATTAAACTTTCAATTTGGCTGGATCGGGTTGTCCAGTCACCATAAGCAGATGAATTTTGAGTGGTGTTGAGGCAGGCTCACCATAACACCAGCATTCGGTGCAATTTCGAGGATGCACGAGAGTATATAGGAGGATGGAGAGTGATAACGCAGAGAAGTGCGGCCAAAAGCGTCGGCATGGCGACGGTGAGCGAATTAGTCGCAAGGATTGCGCAGTGGCGTCGTTTTCTATCGGCATTGGTATATGGGTACCATCAAGCACGCATTATCTGCCTGTAAAAGTTGGCCATGACGGCGACCACCAGGTATTGCGGTGAGTGCGTGAAATAAGAGCAGGAAGTCCACAGCATAAGCAGAGATACTTTTATGAGAGGGCTGTTATTTGCCCAAGCTCAGTAGCAAGGTTCAGCGTACGAGACTCACGACAGATCAGGTGCATTTAGTAGGTGGTAGCCAGGTCTGTTAATTGATCGAAGCGCTTACAGGTCATCGCTGGCCTTATTTCACGCAGAACTACCTGGGAGAAATTGCGATGAAAAAGTCGTTGGGGCCATGAACCCGGTTACAAACTGAATATTCTGTTTCCGTTTTGTGGTGGAAGACGCGCACAGCAATGTCGGACGCTGTTAAAATTGATGCTACATAAGGAATTTGCAGGATGTCTTTATAGCCGTGCTGAGAAAACGCAAAATCGTGAGAAAGATAACGCATCATACGTGTGTCCTTGGAGAATCTGAACGACCTTTTCCACTTCAGGCATCTTCTTAACAATCTTGCGGCTGATCACGAGCGAAGTGGAAATAAGTATGACTCGTGTAACTCGGTGCAAGTCAAAGCTCGTCACACGAGTTCTTTCTGTACAGCAAGATGGTGCCCAGATGGCGTGCCGAAAATACTTATGATTTTCAGCTTTCACACTCCCCAACTCATGACGCCTCTCTCCTAGCTGAAAAACGATGCTGAAACGATGCTGAAACGCATGTGCGGCTCTCGAATGCAGAAAGGTGTGCAAGATGGTGTCTGCATGGTTCGCACAAGAGATCGCTAAACGCCGTCAACTTCTCTGTAGTGCTCATCTCTGACAGGCCACAGCAATATTCTGACGTAAGTTTAATGTTTCCTAGAAACGTTATATCTTCCTGGACTCAAATTTGAACGCCAATTAAGTTTTGCGAACAGAAAGGCTAGCTTACAAAGCGCCTGCAATACTATTCTACACTACCGTCGAATGAGCTCGCTCTAAATTCACTAGTTTACGAACGTACTTCCGCGAAATATTTCTTTTTCAAGAATCTGCTAAGCATGAGCAGGGCTCCCTTGTGAGTCGCACCCTTCAATCTGTTTCTCTTTACTTTCATTTCAGTGAGTGCGCTGAAAGTTGTACAAGCGTAGAATGTTTCACAAAAACATTTATTCATTTTCAACATAGAAGTTGCTCAAGTGCATAGCCTACCTCAGAATATTATATAACATACACTAATACTTCGTCGATATCTTTATTTTCAGTACCCTCCATACCTCTGGACATGTTTCATCAATTGTTGCTACGCAATGCCAAGGAGGTTGTGCGTTATGGAATGTTTTCGTGACCTCCTCATGGTTTCTTGCTTATGCACTTGATTTGTTCACATGACAATGCCTGAAATATTGAATAGGAACACTTTAGACTAAAGCAATGGAGCCCACCACATTTTGAAACATGTGCTTAGAAATTCAAATCAATTTCTGCTATACGATGCACAGTTCCGCCACCTATATTCCCAAGAACACTTGAGTTGAAGCACAGTTGCTTGATACCAATAGATCGAAAATGAAGGTTAACAAAAGCATTTTAAATTATGCCATTTTTGTAGTTTGCTATACATTTTGTGTCATACTTCTCCATGCATTTATCATACAAACTTAATGATCTGCTGTACTTACAATACTGCGTCTATAAATGTTATTAGGATTATAACAAAACTAGGGAGTTAACAGCACGCACGGGAATTCTCGCGGCACTGACACTTGCACTTTGTATTATGGTCATAACTATGTTAACTGGTAATGAAATTATGCTCGAAGCAGCACGTGATTTGCAAAAGGATGTTTATCAGCTCCAACAATACACCCTCCCCATACGATAAGGGTGGTAAATTTTAAGGCAAGAGCAATAAGAGCTCCTTAGCGGAATTTTCAACATCGGCTTCGATGTCGGTGTCGTTGGTTTTGAGCGAAAACTTATCACCTTGTCCAAGCCCACAAATTTGAGGGAGATGTAAATAGAGTAAATAATGAACTTCTTGGAGAAGCTTGCGCAGCTTTTACCTGATATACTACTTGAAGTACCGGGTGAGGACTATAATATATACAGTGATAAACACAAAACACATACAGCCACATACATGCACTACACTATTTATTACGTTTTGCTAAGACCTGTGGCCCTCAAGAACGTCAGTAGCGATTTTTTTTCGCGTGTACCGCATCGGAGCTGTTTCGCCATGGGCCTTGAATGGCTGTCAACTTCAAGTTTGTGTCCCCTTGTAGTTTTAAGTCTATCTTCAGAGACTGTCTCTCTCATGCGTATATCGTGCACTGACAAAGGACATGATTGACGTTTTTACGACGTTACATTTGACACACATAGGTGAGTATGGCAGTTCAATTTTGTTCATGAAGCAATTGGTATAGGCGACGTTTATTGCTATGAGGCGTAAGCATTATTCGTCTTGCCTCTCGGGGTCTCGCGTCACTGATACTCTTCATACCGCTCGACATGTTTCATGAATTGTGCGTGTTATAGAACCTCCTCATGACCTCCTCCACGTTTCTCGCCTACACTCTTCTTAATCACATACCGATGACAGGCACTGATACATCATGGTAAGTGGTCATCTGCAGCAGGAGTTTCTTCGAGTCCGCTTACCATAATATATCAGTCACACACAGTGCACTCCGTTGTTTGCGCTCCATATTAGCGGGGGTTGTTGTGAGGACAGAAAGGCCGTGCAAAATTGAATAAAAAGAGATCAGCGATGATTCCTTGCGATTACCACGAAAAATTGAAATCACGATTGATTCACTTTTATTTTAGCATCGTTGGCGATAACTTCTCTGCTGAGATTTCTACTGTATGTAACGCAAGCAACCTACTGGGAAAGCGAAATACGAACTTGTTGCCCTAGCAACAGCGCGTCTTACAATGTGTCGGCGTTTCTTAAAGAAATACTCCAACAAGAGTTCAGCGCATCTGTCGATGACACTGCTCACAGCCGCCAAAATATAAATGCTGCAAATAAATGCTAGCACACTCTTGTGTTCATTGATCACAGTCTTATCCTGTAAAGTGTCGTACTGCATGAGTACAAGGGAACAACTCTATAGCCTAGGTATTTCGTCAAAGTCGGAGATTAGTAAGCAAGGTCGCTCCTTCGTCTAATTGTTAGCAGCTCCCTACAGAGAACGTTACGCTCGTGTCACAGATGTAAATCAAAGCCCGACATTCGCGCAAGTAATCCATTTCCCCAATAGGCTCTTTTCGGCACGTGCGAAGAATGATGAGGGAGGGGCTCTGCACTTTAAACTAACCGTCATCAACTGACTTCCGACAGTTGTCATGTTTAGCCCGTACCATGTCATGTTCAGTCTGTGCGCTAGTTCTGGCTTATGATCGAAAAGTGAGAGCCGGTGTCAACAATAGCGGTCACTCGGCGACAAACAATGTGGACGACGTGGTCCGCGTTGACAGCTTCACTTAGAACGACAGTTGTCATCACCGCATTGGTCGTTGAAATAACCAGCTTCGGCTTCGGTGTCTTCGAGTTGTCGTTCTTCTGTAGCTACAGGGCTGTAAGGAATCTCGAATGCGACAGGGAAAAATACCCTCTAGTTTATACTTTACTATTTTTCATTTGCATTACAATATCAGTAAGCAGTGCACTGAAAATTCGCCTTTGTGTTATACTGTAGCTTTGAAATCCTGCGATTTCTTAATTCACTCAAGACTGACAGGACGTTTCAACCTTAACGAAACTGTCGCACACAATGTAATCTTTCAGCGTGCTGTTCGGCCACTTTGCAGCGGGTGATACACGCATTTTTTGTAAATTCGCAATGTGAAAAAGAAAGAAACATGATCGCCACAATGTCAATGATACGAACACCAACGCTGCTACGCATACCAGAATGTAGAATCAATATATTTTAATGCGACAATATGTTATGGTGGTGGCTTTGACTCATGCGAAAATACTTCAGAGTACGGAAATCACTCCTTTGAGTATATTTCATATTGCCTCAATTTTATTGCCTGACCAATCCTATTTTCACTATTGAAATATTTAATTATTGTGTATTTTTATGGTTGAACGTAATTTGTGTTCGCTTTAGAGAGCACAATAATATGTACTTCGTCCCTCACTAGTACAAGTAAAAACAATCCCATCTTTCCAGAACGTTCCAGTGTTTTTGACCGCTGTCATTTCAGTCTTTCCCCAGCTCTTGCTCTAAATAAGTTTGTAGGTACATGTGCGTACCCTTTCAACATATTCTCATAAGAATTATATGGCGTGCGAAAGAGGCCAGTGGTATGCTCAAACACTTTCGGACAGGACAGGCCTTACTGAACACATGAATGAACTATATATTTATAGCTTTCACTTGCTTCATAGGGCTGTCGTTAGTGTAATTATTGGATGCTGTGAAGTGTTGTTAACGAGTCTGAACAAAAAACGACAACATTTTAGAGGCACTACTGGTAAGCCACAATATTGTTGATAACGCGCACAGTAGTTTCAATACATCGCCAGTTCATCCTATAGTAAGCGGGTTAGCGCTTATTTATCCGAGTCTCTTCTAGAGTTTCACTTTCAGTTCTCGTGTTTCTTGGGCATTATTTTCATTTTTGTAGCAAATATAGTTTTTTTAGTGGTCATCACGCTCACAAATACAGGTTTGTCGCTCACTAATTGCGTGTTTATAGATGACTGAGCAGTTGAGCACACGCACATGCGCGGAGTTCCCCATTAAGGAAGGAGAAGGTCAATCGCAGCCCCCCCCCCCCCCCGCGCATCCTGCTAAGTCAAGGAATGTGGCAAATTTTTCCACCCACCTCACCTTTAGCTGAATTGGGAGTGGTCGCTCCTACTGACCAACCCTTGTGTGCAAGCCTAAGATTCAGTGTTCAAGTTGAGCACACGTTGTAGGAAAGACAAGTAGCGTTAATTAGGGGTGTAAGCAGAACATTTTTGTGGGGCACCTCGATTTCAAAGGCAGTGAAAGAGGCACCTTCTGAAACGATCTTCTCTCACCCTGTATACCATGACCAAAAATATTTCAGGGAGAGGGGGCAGACACGGGCCCCGAGTGGCGCCACCTGGCTACACCATTGAGGTTAATCATGCGTTGCCAAAACTGCCTTCAAACGAATCGAGGCTATACACTGAAGAAAACATTATAGAGTAGCAATCTTCTTGTGATAATATTTGCGCATAGTTTCGCTGTAGAAAACTATTAGGTGACTTTTAAAGTTTCCCTTTTTTATTTGAGCAAATTTTCAATCTTATATGTGCATATTCTCAGTATTGGAAAACGTGTCGTTGCCGCTTCTTCAGTGCTTTTATTGCGATAGGGATTTACTTGTCTGCTTGGTATCATTTGGCAGCACTGGTCGTAACTAGCACAAAAAGAAGTTATTCAAAATTACGCTTTTATAAAATACGCCCAGTCATGCTCTCCTTGGTAAAAAGTGGTATTATTATACCTTGTGTATACTCGCATAAAAACCCTTCTACAGGGAATGAAATGAATGGTGGAAAAAGTCGTGGAGAATGTGAGCATAAAATTCATAAACTAGTTATGCTTGCTTATCAGTGGCAAACTGTGTGCCCTTATCCGCAATACCAGTGATCTTTTGTGGCGACAAAAATATTATGAAAACCCAACATGCAGAAAAAAGTAATCTTTCATACGAGAAGGTCTCGTTCATTTTCATCATGTCCTCCTCCGTAAAGTTGACGAAATACTTTGCTCCGAATCTGAAAAAAACAACAACAACAACATATAGAATGATTTTTTTTACCTTACTAATAGAAGAAATTGTATACTTTATACACGCAGTTGACAAATTTCAACTTGTGTGTTTTCCTTTGTATTGGGTGTAGGTGTGACCATGACTACATATTATTTTACAGGCAATGCTTTTATTGGTCCAACTGACAGTTGCAGTGAGGTAGTTTTCTACCGCCACCACTGACCCTAACTACCATCACCCGAAATGACAAAAAAGAAACAAATAAGTTTTTATGCGAAATTCAACTACTGTTACTGACTTTCATCGTCAATCAAGCAAGATGACATTTAACAGTAGGTGAGGCTCCGTGCCCTCAAACTCGCTTTTTAATATTAAGCAGTGGATTCAACCTGGGTGACAGATACCACTGGTGGTGGCAGTTATTGTTTGCTTCACCTGACTACATACATAGCCATAGTTAAGCAGCCTTTCCCTGCTGTCGGTCATTACTCTGGGGGCAGTGATGATGGTTAAGACCTTATATATTATACTACAGTAAGAGCTTTATATAAATATATATATATATATATTATATATATATATATAAGGGAAAGAAGTGTATACCTAAGGGCTCGTTTTTCCGTGTTTTTAACACAATATTAATGAGATATAACAGACAGTAATGCCAAGGAATGTACAGGGGAAGTTATTAAAATCAATGGAATGTAAATAAGAAGAAAGAAAAGTGGATGAAAAAATACAGTTGGTAATTTTTTCATCCACTTTCCTTTCTTCTTATTTACATTCCATTGATTTTAATAACTTCCCCTGTAGATTCCTTGGCATTACTGTCTGTTATATCTCATATATATACATATATATATATATATATATATATATATATATATATATATATATATATATATATATCACAATAATAGCTAATTAAGACGCTGTAGTTATACGCCGCCGCAAACGATAGTTTGTAACCGCTATGCTAATGTGAAAAAGAAATGTAATTGAAAAAAATGTCACCTGCGTCTTCCTACGGGGGAACTCGAGTAAATACGTCGCCGAGTGGAGGGGGCATCGCTTGAGTGTTGTGAAATCGGGTATGGTTTTCCAATACCTAATTGTTCATTCGTCTTTATTATTCATACTGACTGAATTAAGGATCATCGTCCTTCAACCTCAAGCGAAAGCCAAGCCTTTGACTGAATCTCGAACGCACGATCCAGTACCCAGTGAATTGTTGTGCAGAGCGAGCAGTCAATTTTTTTTACTAGCACATGCTGCCTGCGTTGGACTTGCGAAACGAGAGAAGGGGAGGGAACTGATAGTTTTGTGGGTGTTTTCCTGGGCCAGCCGCCAACACAAGACGGCCTCCCGTCGTCTCCCTTTTGCGGCCTGCTCTACCACTGGATGGATGGATGGATGGATATGGCTGTACCCTTTGGATCGGGCGGTGGCTAGCGCCACCAAGCCGTAATACCTAATGAACCAAAATCTATATTTTTTTTTCCTTAAAAGTGAGTTTGAGGATTCGTACTTTGCAGTGAAGAGTTTAATTTTCACTCGTGCCTTGACTTTAGCCACCAATCAGATAACCTCCTTCTAGTTAAGTCTACCCGCTTAAAGTTTATTTTGCCCTCCCGGTCCCTAAACCCCAGTGCTTTGAAAAACTCTGCGCCATCATCCTGAACTATAGGGTGAAGCCCTTTACAGAACATTATCAAGTGTTCGGCAGTTTCTTCTTCCTCTCCACACGCACTGCATACTGTGTCTACCCTTCGTATTTGGCCCGATATGTCTTTGATCGCAGTACTCCCGTCCTGGCCTCAAACAGTAGAGAACTACCCCGAGTATTATCATAGATCCTTTCCTTGGCAATTTCCTGCTTAAAAGTTCGATAGATCTCTAGTGCGGACTTCTTAGTCATGCCCATTCTCCACATGTCAGTCTCTGTTTGCTTTACTTTCTTCTTAACCGATAGTTCTTTTTGGTTTGGCCACCTGCTGTTTTCTAAGTATTTACCAGTCAACTTCCTGGTTCGCTTCCTTCATTTTGTATCGACATTCTTCATGTACAAGTAGCTGAAAACCTTCCTAGCCCAACGCTCTTCCCCCATTTTTCTCAATCGCTTCTCAAATTTTATCTTGCTGCTAGCTTCCCTGCCCTCAAATGATGTCCATCGCATATCACCTTGTACTTCCTGATTTGGTGTATTCCCGTGAGCTCCTAAAGCAAGCCTACCTATTCCACGTTGCTTAATTTCTAATCTTGCTTGAACTTCTGATCTCATGCACAAGACCGCATTGCCGAACGTCAGCCCAGGAACCATGACCCCTTTCCATATTCCTCTCACAACATCATACCTATTGTAATTCCACAGTGCCCTAATTTTCATGACTGCTGCATTCCTGTTACCTTTAGTCGTCACGTATATTTCGTGTTCCCTCAGATACTCGGTCCCATTGCTTAACCATACGCCCAGATATTTGTATTTATCTGTTATCTCTAGCGTGACCTCCTGTATTCTAAGCTCACTACCTTCGTTGTCATTGAAAATCATGACTGCTGATTTTTCCTTACTGAATCTAAAATCTAACCTATCTCCCTCATTACCGCAGGAGTCCATCAATCTCTGCAAATCTTCCTTGTTGTTGGCCATTAGCACTATATCATCTGGGTACATTAATGCTGGTAGTGCCTGATCAATAAGTTTTCCTTGTTTGACTAAAGAGAGGTTGAAGCCCAGTCCACTTCCCTCTAATTTTGTCTCTAATCCTTGTAGGTACATCATGAATAATAAGGGTGACAGGGGGCACCCCTGCCTAAGCCCCCGTTTTACCTCTGCAGGCTTGGATACCTGTTTTTCCTACTTTATAACTACCTTGTTACCTTTATAGATACCCTTTAAAAGATTAGTGACTACATGTTCCACGCCTAGTGTGTCCAGTATTCCCCACAATTCCTCTTGAACCACGTTATCGTACGCTCCCTTGATATCCAAAAATGCTAGCCACAGGGGCCTGTGTTCTTTTTCTGCTATTTCGATGCACTGCGTCAGTGAGAACAGATTGTCTTCCAACCTCCTGTGTTTCCGAAACCCATTCTGCAGTTCCCCCAGCACCCCCTCATCCTCTATCCACGCCTGCAGTCTTTCCTTTATAATCTACATCGCCAGCCTGTAGACCACTGATGTCATTGTTATAGGACGGTAGTTGTTTATGTCAGCTTTGTCCCCTTTTCCTTTATAGATCATGCTCATCCTGCTAAGTTTCCATTCATCGGGAACTTCACCATCGATTATTATTGTGCTCACTGCCTCTCTCAAAGCCTGCTTAGACTTCGGACCTAATGTCTTTATCAGCCTAATTGGAATGCCTTCTGGGCCTGTTGATGTAGTACTAGGAACCCTTTTCTCAGCCCATTCCCACTCTTGTTGTGAAAATGGAGCCATTGCCCTTGATTCGTCCTTGTTTATTGTGGTGCATAAAGTACTTCTTTGTTGAAACTGCAGAAACGGCTGAAACTGCAGAAACGGCCGCAGAAACGGCCGGTCTCCACCTGGCGGTGGACCTCTTGGCGGCAAAGCCCACAATGTGCCCCGTGGCTGTCGCGTGCAACTCAAGTGCTGCGTTCTGGCCATGGCGAAACCGCAACGGACAGGCTTCGAAACAAAGCTGCTCTTCACCGAGCTGCACATCCTCCTTGCCAGTGGGGTAAGGTTTCTCTGCTCTGGGTCCAATCTCTTGTGAAACTCCAGGAAAATAAGCAGGCAGACGCCTTGGTGAATGAAGCGCATCCCTCCACCGTTTCTGTGTGCCGTGCCGTGGTCGCCTTAGACTTTTCGAGGCTTCATTTGAGGAACCTGTTGCTACGCTGCCACCCTGATGATCGTGTAGCCAGGATGGAACCACGAACTCGGCTGCCTGACCGGGAGTTTACCAGGAGAGGGAGGTCCCTTCTACTTCACTTACGCACTCGCTGCTCGTGGCCTGCGGCCCGGAGTCATCGACTTGGCAGAGCTTCGTTTTCTGCGTGCACTGCCTACGGGGCAGATGAAATCATAGAGCATGTGTTCTGTGTTCGCCCAGAGACGTCTTGCTCGCTGCACTCCATCGCCATAGTCTGCCCACGGTGACACAGAGGGACGTCCTCTTCACTGCACAGCACCACAACCCAATCTTCAAGGTGGTTCTTCGCTTCCTTGGGGACGCTGGACTGGAAAACCGGCTATAAAAGCCACCCACAACATCCTCAGTTATGGACGACTTTTCTCTTCTCTTCTTTCTTCTCCACATCTTTAATACTCTCACCCCACCCTCTACAGGTACGGAGCCATATTGCTAATTAGGGCTGCAGAAGTTGCTTCCCTTCCTTTTCTCAACCTCTCTTTCTCTCTCTCAGTAAGAGACGCAAGCATGTTGCACGGGGCGCGAGACGCGATCATGCACAATAAGGGTGTGTAAAGCGCCACTGCCGACACTGAAACGGAATATCGTACGACTAACAGCTCCGCGTTTAAAACATATTACCAGGCCTGCGCACAACACGTTTGAGTAGCCTCCCTTTTAGGGCCCGTTGTCGATTATTTCGGGGCAGCTAACGAAGGTACACATGCTAGGTATAAGGAAGCACCTAATGTGCCACTGTTCAATATTCTGGGTATAAAAGAGATACCCACTATACATACGAGAGGCATATTTCTAACTTTGTTCTGCAGCTAATGACAGTGAAAAATTATTCCTGAGTACTTTATATAAGTTGGAAGCAGTAAATAAACCACATGTGGTTGCTGGTTTACTCATCAACAATGCTATAATAAAAGGGAAGAAAAAAGAAATAAGCGGAATGACAGGGAGGTTAGCTAGTTCATAGACTGGCTGGCTACCTTGTGCTGGAGAACTGGGTGAGTGGAATAACAGTTGATAAAAAGAATGTTTTACAAAAAGAGAGAACGAAAAGACAAAAGATAGGAAAAAGTAAAACAAAAACAAAGAGAAAACGACAATAAAGTCTGTCTTTAAGGTGAGTTGTCCGCAAAAACGTAGTAAAGCTTTGAAAGCCTTCTGGGCTAAGGATGGACTCGGTGAATGAGCCAAAATCCTTTGTTCGGACAAAGGCCGATCATCTATCTCTCTACAACTTTGGCAAGTTCTCGTGTTGGCACGTGGTAATGGGTACACTCACGCAGAGTATGGGTGATTGTTCTTTTGCTGATGCAGTAATTGCATGTGTACAGGAGCTGGCCATTCCAATAAGAAAGGAGTATGCATTCGTGAAGGCCACTGGAAGCTACAGGCGGCACAAAAAAGTCTCCTCAGCTCTCCAGATAATCCTAAGAGAAGACGAACCTTGAGATGGGGACCCAAGTTATGAAGGCAAGCATTTGTTAGTTCCGTCGAGTTGCACTGTACCAGTTTGAGGTCACGTGCAAGTGAATAAAGTCTTGTAGCTGCATCAGTTCTTGAGAACGGAATGGCTTTGTATTGCTATCGTCATGTGTAGGCCTAACGGCCTCATCTGTGCTGTCGTTGCCATATATACCGCAATGACGTGGTATCCACTAATAAGCTATGATGTGTTACCCGTCGATTCCTTGGTGGTGAAGAATCCTTCTACCAGCTACTAACTGTTCATTAGGTCCACAGCAAAAGGGTGGCATGAGGCTTTGAGAAGCTGCCTTTGAGTCCAAGAATATGGACCAATTTTTCAAAGGTTTTTCAACTATAAACTCCACAGCTGCGTATGGTGACAAGTTTTGCAGCTCTCGGCGACGTTAAATGCGATGTCCTGGAGTGAACTGTGATGAACTTTGTGGGAATAATCGCTACCCATGCTGAGCCTACTGAAGAAACAGAACCATCCGTAGAAGTTTGAAGCCATCTGTTGTGTTTCTCGTGCAGGAAAGTAATGTGGCCTGTTTCAGGGCTAGATGTGATGATTGTTTCGTATTTTGGATGCCAGGAATGGTAAAAGTGCTTTAAGTGGGTGAAGGCACCGCAATAGTAACGGCGGCCGTGCTGCGTACGTGAAGTGCAATGGAAGCACTGCACAATCATGAGCTACAGTTGCGCTAAACGTTGAGTGGGGTCTAGAAGCTTGAAGTGAGGCGAGGTGATGCAATGGAATTGAGCGAAATGTTTCAAGTACATACTCGAAGCGCCTACGCGGATGCATGTGTTGACTGGATAATCAATCACACGCGATGACAACTGTCGCTGCTGTATATGCACACCTCGAAAGGCCAATACATATTCGCAGTGATTGAGTTGACTGGCGGACGCGCATGTTTGTTCTTCGGATTCCGCAAAGCACGGGTAAGCTGTAGCGCTTACAACCGAGAAACAGAACAGCGTAGAGTTCAAGCATTGTTTGTACAGTTGATGCTAAACGAAAATGTTCACATAGTTTATTACATGGCATGACACCAGCATAGCTTGTTTTAGCGAATGAGCGAATGAATGTTTAGCGAATGAATGTTTTAGCAGATGAAAAAATAACCAGCCGCTCACGGCTGGTTATTTTTTCATCCACTTTTCTTTCTTTTTATTTACATTCCATTGGTTCTAATACTTCCCCTGTACATTCCTTGGCATTACTGTCTTTGAGATCTCATAAATATATATATATATATATATATATATATATATATATATATATATATATATATATATATATATACACGGGAGACGTGGCCTGGCTCATACGTCATGTTTATTACAAAAGCACTTCTTCCTCATATACTCCTAACTATCTCTGCCTTCTTACGTCAAAGGAGTCCCACTCCCCCCGAAAGATGGCACTGGTTACAAACAATAACGAATTGGAGAAGAGATTAAACAAAATCATGGCCAAAATCACAGTTTCACGTACTGACGGAGTTCCACAATCTCACTAAATCTTCTAGGCCGAGGAAGCAGTCAGGTGATTTTTATAACGACTCGGGTGGACGAGCTTGACTGTTGCGTTCCGGACAGAGCGGGCTACACATGGATACTGACAATGCTGCTTGAACTCTTCTGGGGACTGAGCAAGGTTGGAACGCATCGTTGCATCGGCAGCTCGGATGTTGTCGGCGTTGTATTTTTTGTTATGAATGGTGCAATCTCAGTGCTTCTTGCTTTTGTCTTTTTTGACAGACTGTGACGCAGTGCCTGAGTGCTTGCAGTGTGCAAGAAGTGCTTCCGCATCTTTCTCGGCGTTTTTTTGGTGGTGCAGTCGGTGTAATGGCAGGAGCAGGGAGTGCCTCTGGTGTCTTCTTTTTGTGCGAAAGTGTCTGATGTCTTGAATTAGTCTTTGGATTACAGATCTTATTTATCGATATCCTTGAATTGATGAGTGCGCTTCCGTTGAATTCTGCGTTCGTCGATGCCCTCATTGAAGTCTCTCACGTTGTCGCATGAGTTTGTGAACTTGGCTTTGCTTGCTTTGTTGATGCTGCTCAGGACATGGCTGTAGTGGCACCCCTTCCGGAATCAGGATTCATTTCCTTCGAGGTTTGACACGTCCTGTACACAGCTGATGCATGGTGAACTGATGTCTTGCTTTTGGAAATAGTTAGTAATGCGTCATCGATGCTAGCATGCTCTTCAGAGACTTCGGTGACGTGGTTCATTACAGACGCTTCTGAAAGACAACTGTGCACGAGGTTTGATGTATAATGTACTTCTGAATATGTTCGATTTTTGAATTGGTGAGCTCTGCATGAGGGTAACACAGGTGACGTGGCATTACTAGGTTTGAACTGCAGATTTTGGCAAGTCTGTGGTGCCATAGAAATGACACGAAGCTCTTCAGGAGCTTCTTCTTCGCTGTCCACTGCGAGTGGTTCTTGCGCCTGGTAGCGTGCGACGTTCGATGGGTCTGAGCCGTCTGTTTTGTTTGAACTGTCGAGGGTGTGTGCACCGGACGGTGATGCATGAAACCGTACGAAATGAGAATAGCTTGACGGGGTATTTTCTCGATGCGCCAGGTCATTTAACATAAATACGACGTCCTTGTAAGGCAAGTGGTGAGCGTTAGGAGTGCTTGAAGAACCGCGGGATGAAAAACCAGGTGGTGGACAACGTACGCGAGACGATGAGTGAAGAGCATCAGGTGGTTGAGCAACGTCTCGTGTCATATGCTGAAGCGATGACTTTGGAAGTGCCGACTTTCGTGCAGAAGGGCTGCCCACTTGATGGTTGTGTTTTTCCCGTAATACGCATTGTTGTCTGTCACTGAACCCGTGTGCCCTTGGTCTTGTGCCAGTGGTCGAACCTTGTTGTACGTTCGAATGGTTGAAGATTGCCTGTGAAATTGACGACTGAGTGCAATTGTCTGCGGATGGTGGGTTATAATCGAGTCTTTGTCGTAGTCGGCACTGTACTCTTTAAATCGAGTGATGATTTTTTCTTTGATCTTTTTCCATTACTCGTTCTTTTGAGATATGAGGGTGAGGTAGAATTTAAAAGCCTCACCGGAGACGTAGTTGATTAAGTTGATGATCATCTCACGATCCGACAATGATGCAGCGGTAGCCTCGAGCTCAAACAGGTAGAACCAGTCCTGCATGGGTCCATCGTCCACTGCTCTGGTGTACTTGGGGATGTCAAGGTTGGCCAATGGTTTTGTCATGGTGGTGGTCGTTGTCCTTCTAAGCGATGATTTGGTAGTCGTTGTATGGTCCGGGTGTCTTGTGGGGAACTGCGTCGATGATGACTAACTTATGAAGGGGCAGGCAGATCTCCATCCTGTCGACTCGTGTGATGCTGTATGCGGGAGACGTGGCCTCGCTCATACGTCATGTTTATTCCAAAACCACTTCTTCTTCATCTATTTCTCCTAACCATCCCTGCCTTGTTACGTCACACACACACACACACACACACACACACACACAACACACACACACACACACGCACCCCCCCCACACACAGACAATAATGCCGAAGGTCGCAATAATCGAAGGTCGCAAGTTCGAATCCTGCCCACGGCAAGTTATCTTTTCACCCACTTTTCTTCATATTTGAATTACAATTTGGTTCAATATCTTCCCCTATACTTTCCTTGGCATTATTGTCTGTTAGATCTCATAATTATTGCCTGTAAAAACACGGAAAAACCAGCCTTTAGGTATACACTTCTTTCCTTAATTCATTAACGAGTGTCTCGTATTGGCAGACTTAGTGCCTCTAGGTTGTATACGAGGGACTATTGGTCAGCTGCCCACTCGTAACAAGTTAACGTGCTACGTGACGCCAAACAGGCTCAAAAAAAGTGTGCCACATTCGCCGTCATAGCTACTGGTGGCGCTGACTGACACTCCCACGTTTACTTCACATATAAACCCTATAAAGTGGCTGGGGGTAGCTGTCATGGTAGCTCAATGATAGAGCATCGAACGCGTCAATTGAAGATCACAGGTTCGGGTCCTGCCAACGGCAAGTTATCTTTTCACCCACCTTTCTTCATATTTACATTACAATTTGGTTTACTATCTTCCCCTATACTTTCCTTGGCATTATTGTCTGTTAGATCTCATATATATGTATGTATATATATATATATATATATATATATATATATATATATATATATATATATATATATATTGACGCCCTATCAAGTACAGATTGTGGGAAAACGAGTGAGAGTGCGCATGTATCTTTTTACTCTCTCAAGCATAGGGACAATGCGTCTGAGGAGGGGCATAATGCCGCGACAGGTTGGCCACGTTCAAGTAGCCCGCCGCAATCATCGTGGGAAGAGCACCAGCAAGACCCGGCTGGCATGCACTATGCGTTTGTGCGCTTGGGCTACGAGGAAGAGGAGGATAGTTGAATCTGTGCCACTGGTCGAACCAATTGAGAAGCTAAGTTTAAAAATAAACGTGGAACTAATTTATCCTTCGGAGGGATTACATTAGGTTATAGCCACAGGAAGATTTTCTTCGCTGTGTGCGAGTGCATGAGGGTAACACAGGTGACGTGGCATTACTAGGTTTGAACTGCAGATTTTGGCAAGTCTGTGGTGCCGTAGAAATGACACGAAGCCTCAGGAGCTTCTTCTTCGCTGTCCACTGCGAGTGGTTTTTGCGCCTTGTAGCGTGCGACATTCGTTGGGTCTGAGCCGTCTGTTTTGTTTGAACTGTCGAGGGTGTGTGCACCGGACGGTGATTCATGAAACCGTACGAAATGAGAATAGCTTGACGGGGTATTTTCCCGACGCGCCAGGTCATCTACCATAAATACGACGTCCTTGTAAGGCAAGTGGTGAGCGTTAGGAGTGCTTGAAGAACCACGGGATGAAAAACCAGGTGGTGGACAACGTACGCGAGACGATGAGTGAAGGGCATCAGGTGGTTGAGCAACGTCTCGTGTCATATGCTGAAGCGATGCCTTTGGAAATGCCGACTTTCTTGCAGAAGGGCTGCCCACTTGATGGTTGTGTTTTCGCCTAATACGCATTGTTGTCTGTCACTGAACCCTTGTGCCCTTCGTCTTGTGCCAGTGGTCGAACCTTGTTGTACGTTCGAATGGTTTAAGATTGCCTGTGGAATTGACGACTGAGTGCAATTGTCTGCGGATGGTGGGTTATAATCGAGTCTTTGTCGTAGTCGGCACTGTACTCTTTAAATCGAGTGATGATTTTTTCTTTGATCTTTTTACATTACTCGTCCTTTTGAGATATGAGGGTGAGGTAGAATTTAAAAGCCTCACTGGAGACGTAGTTGATTAAGTTGATGCTCATCTCACGATCCGACAATGATGCAGCGGTAGCCTCGAGCTTGAACAGGTAGAACCAGTCCTGCATGGGTTCATCGTCCACTGCTCTGGTGTACTTGGGGATGTCAAGGTCGGCCAATGGTTTTGTCATGGTGGTGGTCGTTGTCCTTCTAAGCGATGATTTGGTAGTCGTTGTATGGTCCGGGTGTCTTGTAGGGAACTACGTCGATGATGACTAACTGATGAAGGGGCAGGCAGATCTCCATCCTGTCGACTCGTGTGACGCTGGATGCGGGAGACGTGGCCTCACTCATACGTCGTGTTTATTCCAAAAGCACTTCTTTCATCTACTTCTCCTAACCATCCCTGCCTTGTTACGTCACACACACAACACACACACACACACACACACACACACACACACACACACACACACCACACACACACACACACACACCACACACACACACACACACACACACACACACACACACACACACCACACACACACACAACACACACACACACACACACACACACACACACAGACAATAGTGCCGAATGTCGCAATAATCGAAGGCCGCAAGTTCGGATCCTGCTCACGGCAAGTTATCTTTTCACCCACTTTTCTTCATATTTGAATTACAATTTGGTTCAATATCTTCCCCTATACTTTCCTTGGCATTATTGTCTGTTATATATATATATTGACGCCCTATCAAGTACAGATTGTGGGAAAACGAGTGAGAGTGCGCATGTATTTTTTCGCTCTCCCAAGCATGGGGACGATGCGTCTGAGGAGGGGCATAATGCCGCGACAGGTTGGCCACGTTCAAGTAGCCCGCCGCAATCATCGTGGGAAGAGCACCAGCAAGACCCGGCTGGCATGCACTATGCGTTTGTGCGCTTGGGCTACGAGGAAGAGGAGGATAGTTGAATCTGTGCCACTGGTCGAACCAATTGAGAAGCTAAGTTTAAAAATAAACGTGGAACTAATTTTATCCTTCGGAGGGATTACATTAGGTTATAGCCACAGGAAGATTTTCTTCGCTGTGTGCGAGTACATAAGGGCAACAAACAGATTACCCTGTTAGCGTATTGTTATTATTTACGGCTACGAGACTACCTGACTTAGCACACTTGATAATCCTGCCGCCCGGTTCTTGGCCGATCCCCCTTTGCGGGCGAGTGCCAGCAAAGCTGAAGGTTCATCATCATCGTCATCGGCTACTCGGACTCGATGACCATAGTCATTAGACTCGGGGGCACAAGTTCGCCCTAATAAAGACGCTTGTTTTAGGGGCGAAGCTCCTTAGGGCGTGGGTTGTGTGTCCCCTGTAGCCTGTATGTAGCCACCTCTAGTTTAGTTCTTGCAGTGTTCACTAGATGGCGGTACCGTCCCCTGTATGTAGCCACCTTTAGTTTAGTTCTTGCAGTGTTCACTAGATGGCGGTACCGTCCCCTGTATGTAGCCACCTCTAGTTTAGTTCTTGCAGTGTTCACTAGATGGCAGTACCGTCTCCTGTATGTAGCCACCTCTCGTTTAGTTCTTGTAGTGTTTACTAGAAGGTGGTACTTGTAGCTGATGATGAAAAGATGCAAGATGTTATAAACTAGAAAGCGGTACTTGTAGTTGATGAAAGACGCGAGATCTTATACAGGAACCGCTCTCCCTTCATTTCACAGACCATAAAACCGTCATAATGAAGGGACATCGCAAGCCATCCATCGTCTAAGAACAAATAAAAGTTGATTTGTGTATATACACACACAGCGTTTCTCACGTCTTTACATGATGATCGACTGGGCGAATTACACGGAAGATTCACAGTTTACCGATGAATCCCTCCGGAGCTTCGCCCATTCATCATCATTCACCCGTGAATATGCCGTAATTTTTTTAGCCTGTCTGCCTCAGCATAGCTACTATGTATATATATATATATATATATATATATATATATATATATATATATATATATATATATATATGTGTGTGTGTGTGTGTGTGTGTATGTGTGTGTGTGTGTATTAATGCGAGCTGTTAACTTAGAGTACCCGTTACACATACATGTGGTGCGCATACCTCAACTATTCACAAAGAGAACCAACTGAACGAAAGGCAGAGAGGTTGTGACGTAGTGCCAAGTTTGGGCATAGGACCACTAGTTAAGAACCAATCGAGCCACGAGTGCACACACGCACACAAAAGGTACTTACACTGAAAAAGCAACAATAATGGAACATCTCTAAACATAGTCGGTCACATGCAGTTCTATCCGTAATCTCTCTCTAAATCAGAAGTCCCTCGCCGTTTTTTGCTTAGACTTGGACTCAGATCGCTCAGGGCGACGTGCCGTGTGTCCCCTTGACGTCTTTAACGTGAATTGGCCAACGCCATTTCATGGCATTCTGCCGCAGTAGCAGCAAGCTGGTAGCAGTCGCTCGGAAGCTCCGCACTGGAGCAACAGCTCGCAGCCGCCAAGTTCGTCCCAGTAGCACACCTGGGTCGTGCCAGCCACCCAGAAAGGCAGCAGGATCAACGGCCCACAGCAACCGGGAACTCGTAACCACTGGGGACGGCAGCCGGAACAGTGGAACCTCGCCTGGTCCTTGGGCTAGTCACCCAACCGGAGTCCAGGCCTCGTTCACCGGTCGTCCTGCTGTCAGGAACGGCAGCCGGTACAGCAGCAGATCGCCTGGTCCCTGGGACAGTCTCCCAGCCGGAGTCCAGGACAGTACAGCGCCTAGAGGACGTCTTATAGTTCCACGGACTGGTCGTCCAGCCAAGAACCACCTGTCCTTGCCCGCTTAACTGTTTTCAACCCTGTCACGCACTTCCCGAACCTGTGCACTCTTCTATATCGTCTTCGCTCTTCTGCCCATATTATCACAGAGGTCAACCATGATTGTAGCCTTCGGTTCACTTCGCTACCCTGCACTAAAGTTAGAAAAATATTGACCGGCAATACCGGCGAAATTCTGCAGTAGGCAGTGGCATATTAGGTGCTTCTCTACTCCCTGAAAGTTTCGGTGGTTTATGACGGAGTGAGTGCCTTGCATGTGAACGTGTTACAACTGACCCTTCCAAATGTGCTGTTCTATTTCTGGCTGTGACAGTGCTGTGGGTTCGGCGCAGGCTTGGCGATTTGGTCAAGATAGCCCATGCTGCTAGACAATGGAATATTTTCACAGGGCCAGAACATGGACAAAGGAAGCAGACTGCAGGTCGTATATTAAAGTGTTTATTTGGGCCAAACTTGTGGCCACGGAAGAGGATAGTCAGGTTAGAGCAAGACATCCGCACTGACAGCGGCGAGCAGAGCGTTGGCCGTCGATCGACTGACAAGTTGCGGAGCGCGTTGGTATTTATATATTTGCCATCGAATGCTCTAGCGTTATCGCTTGTGGAAACTTAGGTTCTAGTATAATCTGTATAGTTCATGAAGTGACCGTTATTTAACAAAATGATTTACTGTGGTCCTGAACTTCTCAAACAGTGCTGGCGCAGTTTGCGCTGAGAAATACTGACAGTGAAATGGGGTTATTACAAAACTTGAAGAGGAATTGAGGCAATACGCTTTCAGCAAATATTATGAAGTTGAATGAATTTCGAAATCTTTCACCGAGTTTTACGGAAAATTGTCTAAGAAGAACTTTCTGCTTTAAATTAGGCACGGCACCATATTCGTTTCTTATGAAGCATGCTCCATAGAGAAGGGGCATCGTTGCTATGCCGTACGTCGCAGCCCCATAGATATGACCAGAGCACTAAGTTGATTGCCTTTAAACCCTCTCGATCCCGCTTGTGATCTCCAATTTCTGTAGCTCGTGACGAACACTTTCGGGCAGTGGGGTGGGGATGCCGTGAGTGACGCTAAAAGAGGTTTCAGCCAGGCGATGTATTCTTCATTGTGGGTGCCCGTTCTCTTGAAGACTTTGGGATCTTCAGGGGCTCTTGGAGCCTTAAGTTCATCAAGAAGTCTCCCTACTGGAGGGCTTGGAGCTCTGGCAATCCCACGAAAAGCACAGTGAGAGCCGAGGTTATACAAATGCGTTCATAGCTTGCTTCTGCTTGCCGCAAAGTTGTGCCAAAATGCACGCCTAACATGTGGAGTGGCTGTCCAGTACAAGCCCAATGAGCAGACGGTGGATTTGGTCGAGCTTGGCGAGCAGCGTAGGAAAGTCGCTTGAAACATTGGATACTTTGGCTCTGTAGTCAAACATGAACTGTGATGTGTCGTTGCATTCTGTGTCGGAAACGACCTTTGCCGCAGTGGCTGTAACGACACCGTACCTGCGAATGGAGCCAAGTTTGCAATGCTTGCAGTTTTTGGAGGGGTATGCGTCAGCAAAATGGCATTTTCATTTTTAGATGCGGAGCATCTTATACTCGCGCCTTGTAGTGCGCCGTCCGCACCGCTTCTCAAACATTCGACAGCTGACGCGCGCGCATGCGCCGTCGCGCCGTCGCCCACTCTTCCACCATCTGTGCATCTCTTCCTCCTCTACATACCGCGCGCGCTTCACTCCTCCACCATCTGTGCACCCTTCCTCCTCTACACACCGCGTTCGACATCTACAATTCTCCTGATTCTCCAGTGGACGCGCATGTGGCGTCGCGCTTCGAGAACATTCAACAGCTGACAGTGCATGCGCCGTCGTGCTGTATATATACTCAAGGTCGGCGCTCGCTCGCTCAGTTGCCGCTCGTCGGTTGGTTTGTACGGCGCGTCGACGTCCAATGTCGCGGTGAAATGAATTCCAACGAATCCACAAACACAATGATCGACGTCCCTTCGACCAGCGCCGCCCTTTCGCATACGTGTGTACGTGTTCACTCATTTAACACCCCCTCCTACAACCACGTTAACCAATTTAGCCACCGACCCAAGTAAGTCGCAATTTAACACCCCGTTAACCAATTATATGGTCCGCATCCTCCTCAGTGTTCCCCCGAGGGAAGCTGCGGGCAATTTTTTTGCAAAAGTTGCAGGCTGGGCACCAGGTGGGGTACTGTGAATGATGAGGCGCGAGGCCACAGAATTCACATGTGGACGGCTGGCGTGAGCCGTCCACATGTGAATTCTGTGGAGCCCCCCATATGTGAAGCATACATTACTGCAACCGGAAGCAGACAGTGGACTGCCGTAAAGTATAGGCTTACCTCTGAGATTAGGTCGAAAGACAAGCTTGTTGGTTTTCGTGGCGGCCATGTTGAGCTCGTAGGAGTGTTCTGTATGGTTATGGGAAAACTTGTTCTCCCATGACCACTTGTTTTACCAGCAATGGATTGATGGGCTTGATGATCTTGATTGTGAGATTCGCGTTTCTGCACAGCTGGCCCGAAGGAGGGGAGTGCAGGAAGCAGACGATAAAGTGACAACGTGCCAGTCTTTTTTCAACAACTGCTGACGAATATTTATAGCGATTCACCATGTTCTGCAGTTTTGCGCAGTGCGTGTCCACGTTTTTGTCGGGTAGCTGAATATGGCAGTAGAACTGCGGTGACTGCGTTTCCGATGCAGAAATGGGTGAGTGAAGAGGGCTACAGCGACTTAGCATGAAGCGGGTTTCGGGATCTTGAGGAAAAACGTCTCGAGGAGGGCGCTGGTTTCCGGGTTCATGCACAAGAGGAGTGAAAATGACCTGCATGTCTTCCGGCGCTTGTACGAGACCCGTAACACAACGTAGTCTTCGTAGCAGTGCCTGCCGGGTTTCCACATTCGAATGGTGTCGAAGGTTAGGGGTTCATGTCTTGCTGTTTCGGTGGCTCGCTGGTCACGTGGGGCATTATATGTGGTGCTGTCGTGGTTAGACCTGCATATGGGGGTGTAATTCGACCGTGCCATGTGAGGGCGTGGGGGCGTAGCCATTGAGAGACCAACACGCACGAAAGTGTACGTGCTCTAATTGGGCTCACTTGTATTGAGGGACACAAGCTACCGGACCCGCCACGCTGTGATGGCAGACTTCTGAATTAGCGTATGTTAGCCAATTCTCATAAAATCTAGTTACACCAAATCAGTTCCTTAGCGGCACTCTCAGCAGTTGAGATATTTAGTTTTATTTTTTATTTAGCCTTGAAGAAACACAAGAAACAGAGGTAGAACAAAAGAGCAACGAGGAAATATAAAAAAAATTGAAGCTATATAGGCATATATAGATAATATATATATATATATATATATATATATATAATTATCAGAGCCAAAAGGCAGAGTACAGTACCTACGAAGTAGTCACATAAATTCTATGTGTATAACTTTCAACACACTTACACTAAACATCTCGGCGATATACTTTAGTAATGGTACATTACTATGCAAAAAATACACTGATTATTAAAAATATTTTCGAAAGTGAGAGTCCTTAAATATCACCAAGACCGCTTTCTCCGTGGCTTAGGTTGTCAGGATGTGGCCATGGTTCAAGTACTTTGATAGCTGAGAGGGGTTGTTTAACGCAACTCTTTTTCGTATTGCTGGTATTCTATGATTTATCGTTGCAAAAATTCACCAGCAAAGTACAGGCTGCTAGATTTCTAGCAACACATAAACAGTACAGATGATAGAGGTTATTATTTGAGGCGTCATGTTTGTTAATGTTTTTCGAATTCCGACCGAAAACAGACTACACGGCAAACATTTCCCTGTGACTAATGTAAGATATCTTGAGTGTAGGACGCTTAAATTGTAAGAATCTTGAATGCGGAGGTTTCGGATTCTTATGTTGTTAGTAGCGATTTCTGTAAATTTCACCCGCCTCTTCAGACTTTCTTCGGTGGTATAGGCTGTGTTTTCGTGTCATGTACAGCAAATGAAGAATAAACAATAGCATACGTACATATTTGCTGTCACCTTAACAGTGTCCCAATAACTGCTGTTTCCAGGCGGGTGCCTTAGTATCGCTGCGCTGCTGGTATTACTGCAAAACGTTCCGTTGGTCGACAGCGCTGCAGAGAAAGAGATTATGTTTAATTTAGCTGTGGATCTGTTTAAGCCATGGTACGCATTAAAATTATGTGCAGAAAGTCGGGTGAGTGGGCGCAACAGGAATCGTGCAAGCCTCACTCAATACGCTACAGGGACAACAGCGGAACAAAAAAAAATGCAATGAAGAGTGATGAGAAAGGTGGTTGAAACGAGATGATGGGAGGGGGGAAGGCGAGTGAACTTTACTAAATTGAGGCAAGGCCATGGAGCCCAGATGAAAGGGGATGCGATTGTTCAGCGATGAGTCTGCACAAAAAAGTAGAGAGAAGGAATGATAGGGGTAGAAGAGAAAATCATAATCAAAGAACAGAACTAAAGGAGCGCTATAAAATTTTTGTGAAAAGAAATTTGAAAGGAGGTACTCATACTCCGAAACTAGAGCGTTCCGACCGTTCGCTGATGAAGGTATGGCAGCTAATTAAGCATTATGAAGACCAGTTGATTCCGCTTCTATCAATAAGAAAATGAGAAAAATATAAATAGAAAGTTTGATAGAAATCGTGTAAACCAGGAGAATACGGACAGAAACAGACATAGAATCACGTAGTTATGTGTACCAGTGTGCTTCAGTCCTCTGATGTGCACATTAGCATAGCGATGGATTGGGAAGACGGCGTAGTGCCAAGAAGGAAGAAAAGTAGATTGACTGAAGGTAAGCAATAGTGCAACCACGTAAGCTAAAATATAGACAGGTGGTAGGACGGGAAAGTGAAGTGGATAAAAAAGAGGGCACCGGCCGCAAATCAGTAGTTTTCACAGTCCTTGCACAACTAGTGTAGCGGCCCCCGTTTTATTGCAATATCAATTTATCAATTATATAGACACTCTCAGCTTGATTTCGCCGCCAGCGTCAGCGTCGATGTCATGTACCTTATATGTATACGTGTCAGTATATGTGGAAAGGCCAGAAAGAAAAAAATCCTGAAAGATGGCTCCGGCGTGCGAAATCGAACGTGGGACTTCCGCGTCGTGAATGCGAGGCGTCAACCATTGAGCCACCCAGGACGACATCCTTGAACGCTCAAACGGCAAGCTATTTATATCTACCCCTTACTGCGGTTAACGGGCACCTCGGGGGGAGGGGGGAGACTATCGTATTTTGAACATTATCAGCAAGATGGCGCACTGAGAACGTGGCAGCTCTCACCTCTCACCTGTACTTTGGCCCGCGGAAAGGAGGGAAGTGGACGATCTCTCGCGCGCCCTTATCTCCCGGTGGGGAGGATCATTCGTATTGGCTAGCGTTAGGCTTGCACTCGAACGATTCCATTGTAGTTACAGGGTGCACAAAGGTCACTGCTATCGCTGCACAATCTCCGTTTGCGAAAAGGGCGCGCTTTTCAGACACAGCGAAGTAACAAATGGGACGCTTTTTCGCGTTCATCTGTACCTGTAAGAATGTTTCGTGCGTCATTTGTGCGTGAAAAGCACAGGGCACGTTTCGATCTGCTAGCCATTCTGCGAGCGACCTTCCAATGCGTTGCTATTGCGTTCATTGCTTCGCCTTTGTGTCAAAGCTGTGGCTTTTTATAGTGCAGAGCGCCTTAGGGGCACCGACCCGTTAGTCGCATGCTTTAATTGACTGTCATCGTTTGGCGGAAGGCTGGCATGACCCGTGTAGCATAGCCATCTATGCTACACGTGGTCATAAGTACATTCACGCCATAGAGAAGACTTCTTTCTCTTGTTCTTACAGCAGGCCCTTGTTGAATATGCTAAGTGCGAAGGGCGTTAGGAGACCAGGCTGTAGTAGTGCTGTGCTGTTGCTTGGCGTCTCACAGGCAAAATCTTGTATAAATATTGATTGAAACAAAAAGCATGCGCGAAATAACCAGAGAGACACAGAAAAGAATATGAAGAAAAACATAAATTATAATAGAAACCTAGAAAGACGAAAATGAGACAACAACAAAAGAAAGAAACGAAGTAAAATAAGAAAGGCTGCCCTGCTCCGCTGTTTTAAGGCTTGGCATCACTGGTAGGAAGGTGCTTAAATACTTTTTGAACGCACTCACGAGCTCTAATTTAGAGCAGATATCATCACGGGGTCGTGAAGTGCTTGAAGGCAAGAGACGGAATGGTCCGATCAAACTATTTATTTGAGCAAACCTGTGCCCGCTAAACGGAAAATCAGGTTACAGTAGCACAATTGCGCAGATAGCGGTGCATGCAGCGTTGGTCATCGATCAACTGACAAGCGGTGAAGCGCGTCGGCATTCAAAGTTGCCATCGAATGTTCTAGCATTGTCGCTAGCGGTGACGCAGTTCATGAATAATCTGTACAGTTTGGGGAGTTGGTGTGATCTTATCGAAATGCTCTACTACAGTCCTGAAGCTTATCGAAAACTGCTGGCGCGGTTTGCGCTGATAATTGTGTAGCGTATTGGGATGATAACAATACTTGAGAAAAGGAACGTGGCGTTGCCCCTCTCTGAAAAAGGCATTGTCCCGATGCTCTAACGGAAGATGAAGGTACAACAATAATGCAAGAAAGTACAAACAACAAATTACGATAAATCAATAATACGAAAAAACACTGTTTCAGTTTATTAACGCGCATGAAACGGCTTGAGGTGCGTGACATGGACAAATTCAGGTCGCGATCGGCATCGTTGAAAGTTTGGGAGGCCGTCGGGGACAACCTCGTAATCGAATGGGCCGAGACGTCGAACAACCCTGTACGGTCCGAAGTACCGTCGCAGACGTTTTTCACTGAGTCCACGTCAGCGTATCGGCGTCCACACCCAAACACGTTCACCGGGCTGGTATTCCACGAAGCGTCGTCGAAGATTGTAACGGCGGCTGTCGGTCGTCTGACTCTCGATACGGAGGTGCGCGAGCTGTCGGGCTTCTTTGGCGCGCTGAAGGTACTCACTTACATCGAGGTTTTTTTCATCGGTGGCTTCGAATATCATGGCATCGAGCGTCGTTGCCGGGCTCCTTCCGTAGACCAATTCGTATGGAGATATCTGCGTTCGTCTCCAGCACCGCCGTGCTGTATGCGAAGGTCACGTACGGGAGAATGGCGTCCCACGTCTTGTGTTCGACATCAACCTACATTGCCAGCATGTCGGCAATCGTCTTGTTTAGCCGCTCGGTGTGAAGCCGTGGTCTGTGGGTGCTACGCTCTTTACGGTGGTGGCTTGTCTTGCTGTATGTCAAGATCGCTTGAGTTAGGTCAGCAGTAAATGCCATTCCTTGTCCGTGATGAGGACCTCCGGGGCACCTTGACGTAGGACGATATTTTCGACGAAAAATTAGCTACCCTCGGACGCACTGCATTTGGGGCTTGGCTTTGTCTCGACGTAGCGGGTGAGGTAGTCGGTAGCTACCGTGATCCACTTGTTTCCGAAAGCCGACGTCAGAAATGACCCCAAAAGGTCCATACCAATTTGCTGGAGTGGTCAGCGAGGTGGTGCAATTGGCCGCAGAAGTCCCGCTGGCCTTGTCAGCAGTGTTTTGCGCCACTGACAGTCCCGGCATGTTGTCACATAACGAGTGACGTCGGCGGTAAGACGTGGCCAGTAGAACCTTTCTTGTATCCTCGCGAGCATGCGGGAAACACCGAGATGCCCAGCTGTCGCATTGTCTTGCAGGACCTGCAGGAATTCTGATCACAGAGCTGAAGGCATCACAAGGAGGTACTTGGCTCAAAGTAGTGAGAGGAGGAGGAGGAGGAATAAACGTTTATTTTCGAAACGGTGTTGCGGTGTAGGTTCCGTGTTCACCATAGGTGGGAGGTCTCCTCATTCCAGGAACCCTCTGGCTTTGGCTGCCTCCTTGAGAAGTTTTTTTTCTTAGGAGAAGACCGTTGCGCAAGAAGAACGACGGAAGTGCGCGCTCAAATACCTTCGGAACTTCGGCAAACCTGCCTTCGAGGTATTTCATTAGGGCCTTAAGTTCCGGGTCGGCCCGCTGTCGTTCAGCGAAGTCGTCGGCCGTTATCGTTTCCAAGAAGTGATCGTCATCCGGGTCGTCTGGCGGTGATTGGTCGACCGGCGCGCGAGTGAGACAGTCGGCGTCAGAGTGTTTCTTGCCGGACTTGTAAACGACGGTAATGTCATACTCTTGAAGTGTCAGGCTCCATTGTGCAAGGCGATCTGAAGGGTCCTTCATGGTAGCTAGCCAACACAAGGCGTGGTGGTCACTCACAACTTTGAAGGACCTTCCGTAGAGGAAGGGGCGAAATTTCGACGCAGCCCAGATGCTGGCGAAGCACTCCTTTCATGTTGTGGAATAATGAGCTTCTGCTTTGGATAGCGATCGGCTGGCGTAACTAATAACCCTTTCAAGTCCGTCAGCCCTCTGCACAAGAATGACGCCGAGACCTACGCTGCTTGAGTCAGTGTGTATTTCTTTCTCGACGAATTCGTCGAAATGGGACAGTAACGGAGGCGTCTGGAGGCGATGTTTAAGCTCCTGGAAAGCGTGTTCCGCGGCGTTTCCCACTTGAACTCCACGTTGACCTTGGTAAGGTTAGTGAGTGGATCAGCAATGCGGGTGAAGTTTTTCACGAACAGCCTATAATAGGCGCACATGCCCAGAAATCGGGGCACTGCCTTCTTGTCAGTGGGCGGCGGGAAGTCAGCGATGGTAGCTGTTTTCCGTGGATCAGGACGAACTCCAGACTTGCTAATCACGTGTCCCAGGAACAAGAGCTCATCGTACACAAACCTTCACTTTTCTGGCTTCAGTGTGAGTCGAAACGTCTTGATGGTTTGAAGTAGAGCTTTAAGGCGCCGAAGATGCTCGTCGAAACTCGAGAAAAACACGACGTCGTCCAAGTACACAAGGCAAGTCTGCCACTTCAATCCTACCAGTACGTTATCCATAACGTGTTTTAAAAAGGCAGGCGCTGAGGAAAGACCGAAGGGCATCACCTTAAACTCGAAGAGGCCGTCCGATGCTAAAAACGCTGTCTTCTCTTGGTCTCTTTCGTTGACGTCGATTTGCCAATAGCCAGTCCTGAGGTTCATTGAGGAAAAGTACTTGGCGTTATGGAGCCGATCAAGTGCGTCATCTATTCGTGCGAGAGGATACACGTCCTTTTTTGTGATTTCGTTCAGGTGGTGCTAATCGACGCAGAAACGTAGCGTTCCATCCTTTTTCTTCACTAACACCACGGGGGAAGCCCATGAACTCTTAGACGGCTGGATGATGTCATGCCGCAGCATTTCATCAACTTGTCTCTTCATGGCCTCGCATTCTCGCGTCAAAGCCCCGTACGGACTCTTATGGAGTGGTCTGGAATTTTCCTCGGTTATGATGTGATGTTTCGTGATTAGGGTCTGCCGAATTTTAATAACGACGAAAAGCAATATTCGTATAGCAGGAGCAGGGTGTTGAGCAGTTTTCGCTCATGGTTCGGAAGGCTGGGATTAACGTCAAAAGCTGAGGGAGGGGCTTGGTTCCTCTGAGCAGGTTCTGCATAATCGGCGAGGGTGAAAGCCCTGGTGGCTTCCACAATTTTTTCGATGTATGCGGCCGTTGTTCCTTTGTTCACGTGTTTGTGCTGATTGCTGAAATTCGTGAGCTTAACGGTTGCTTTGCCTCCCCGCAGCTCTACAATTTCTGTTGCGACGCAATTATTGTGGGTGACCAACAGGTGCTGACTGCCTTTAACGGCACCTTCAAAGTCAGGTGATTGACTAACGCCGACTGAAATAATGACGCTGGAGCTAGGCGGAATGGTGACTTGTTCTTCCAGCACATTGAAGGCCGCTTCCTAGACGGCGTGTGCGGCGGTAGTGCTTCTTCTGTGGATAACGTCATCGACTTTGTTCTTAGGTTGATGACTGCACCATGGAGGCATAAGAAGTTCATGCCAAGGATGACGTCTCTCGAGCAACGCTGTAAGACTGCGAAGTCTGCAGGATAAACACGGCTGGTAATGGTGACTTTCGCTGTGCAGGTTCCTGCAGGCGTAACGAGAAGACCTCCGGCTGTGCGGATTTCAGGGCCTTCCCAAGCTGTCCTAACTTTCTTCAACTTCGTGGCGAACGACCCACTGATGACGGAATGGTCGGCTCCAGTATCGACGAGAGCGGTCAAACTGTGGCCGTCGATAAGAACGTCGAAGTCGCTGATTCGCCGTCTCACGATGAGGTTAGGTTATGGCGTCGGGTCACGGCTGCGTCGGCTTGTTCCGCTGCTTCCATGTTGCGTCGTCAGGTCACCTTCGGTAAGTGAAGTTTCGTCGTCAGGACTTCGCCTGATTGGTGTCATATTCGGAAAGCTCTGTCACGGTGTCCTCGTCGTCGGACGATCTTCGGTAATTCGACCCACAGAAACCGCACCTCCATCAGTTGCTGCCCTTAGTTTCCCGTATACGGGCTAGGAGACCAGCGCCACGTTGGGCCAGAGTACTACCGGTGGTGCGCTGAATATGTCGGCTGGGCGACGGCGAACGGGAAGAACTTCTTGGTGTTCATTGAGTTCCTGTCAGGTAGTCGGCGATGTCACGTGGCCGTTCCCCTGGCTACGGACGTGGTGCATTGACGGCGAAGCCACACAGTCCCATCTGTTGGTTCTGGCAACAGCGGTAGGTGTGCCCGGCCTCGCCGCAAGGGTAGCAGAGCGGGCGGTTATCAGGTGCACGCTAAGCGTTGGTTTTTCCCGGCGCACTGCAGTGGCTTGCTGGCGAACGGTAGGACGTCGGTCGGGGTGGTGGCGGCGGTGGCGTCTGGCGACGGAAGGGCGACGGGGTTGAGCTTTGGCGGGGATGGGGAGGAGCGTTGTGGCACACTGGAGCGGCGCAGCTCATAGGTTCCGGCTCGGGCAACGGTGCTTGGGGAAGAGGAAGCGATTGCCGAACTTTTTCTCGCACAATGTCGGCGAATGAATCCACTTGAAGCTGCGCCGAAGGCAACAGCTTGCGCAGCTCTTCCCGCGCGATCACTTGGATCGTTTTACGCTGGTCTTCGGATTCAATGGCTTGAGCAGCAGCGCAGTCGGGAGTCAGGCGACGATTATCCTGTCTGGTACGCATGTTTAGGGTCTTTTCGATAGTGGTCGCCTCCGACAGGAATTCTTGGTCGGTATTTGGTGAATTCCTCATCAGTCCCGCGAAGAGCTCCTGTTTGACCCCTTGCATGAAGAAATGAACTTTCTTCTCCTCAGGCATGTCTGGGTCAGCGTGACGGAGTAGTCGGGTCATTTGTTCTGTGAAAATGGTGACATTATCATTTGGTAGCTGAACCCGGGTCTCTAGTAAAACAGCTGCCCTTTCATTGTGAGCGACGCTCGGGAACTTTTGCAAGAATGCGCTGCAGATGACATCACACGTTTGAAGCGCAGAGTCCCGATTTTCGAGCCATGTCCTTGTGGTGTCTTTCAGGTAGAAGTACACACGATGGAGCTTCTCTTTAGTGTCCCAGTGGTTGAGGGCGGCCACGCGGTCGTATGTCTCTAGCCAGGTCTCTGGGTCTTCGAACAATGAGCCACCGAAAGTTTGTGGTTCCCTGGGTTGATGCATGACGATCATGGGCTGGGACGCTGCGGTTGTCATTGTCGCCGCAGTAGAGGTCATGGTCTTGGTCTTCCATGCCTTGTCTTGTAAAGACCCGTGCTCCAGTGATAGACCTTGCTGCCGGCGGCTTGTTCGCAGCTCCTGGTTGACGTCGGTGTTTTTTTCATGACGTGGGCTGGGTTCACGATTTGATGGGGGCGTCCGGTACATGAACGAAGCAGTACCTCCACCAGATGTCACGGGGCCGTGACGTGGTTGGAGGCACGAGACGGAATGGTCAGATCAAACTGTTTATTTGGGCGAACCTGTGCCCACTAAAGGGAAAGTCGGGTTACTGTAGCACACTTGTGCTGATAGCGGTGCATGCAGCGTCAGCCGTCGATCAACTGACAATCGGCGAAGCGCGTCGACATATATACACTTGCCATCGAATGTTCTAGCGTTATTGCTAGCGGTGACGTATGTTCCAGAATAATCTGTACAGTTCGCAGAGTTGGCGTGATATTATCGAAATGATGTACTACAGTCCTGAAGCTTCTCGAAAACTGCAGGCGTGGTTTGCGCTGAGGATTCTGTAGTGTATTGGGGCGATAACAAATCTTGAGAAAAGGAACGTGGCAGTAGCGACACAAATGTTTTTAAGAAATTTATTTTCTTTTACAAATGAGCATAACTTGTAGTGAACTAAAAGGTAATGACGAAAGCAGTGGAGCATTACAAAGAGCTGGCTTTTTTGTTGGACACTACTGAATGAAGCCACGCTTATTACCTTCACTAGAATCACGGGTAACATCTACTCGTAAAATGATAGTCCACAATTACGTGTACGTTCACTCTCTGTGCATTACAATGATGAACCTGTATACCACCGAAGCATTGATTTCAAGAACGTGATAGCCCGCACTCAGAAGAAATATTCGCGGAGACTGTTTCAGGAAACCAGTAAAAAAGTTGATGTTCTCTGAACCAATCATATGCAAAGAAAAGTACGTGTGGCCCCTGTGTACGCCCCTGCTTCACTTGCCTGGGACAGATTTATCTTATACCCTATTCGCGGGCTCGCAGCGCTTCCTCATTTAGCAGAAGGCTACTGTATTTATTTATTTCTTACTTCATGTTTTTAATAATAGGACGCACAAACGACCATTTTTTGATACTAGCAGTGGCAACAAAAAGACATAAACAATAACTGACAGACAATCTGCAAATATTGTTGCACTATGAAAACTGAAACGTTCCACGTCGGTGTGTAGCACTGAATTCAATCCCACGTTGCACTGAAGCCTTTCATATTTACTCGCAACTTGTTCGTGCTCCTTGAGGAGGCTGGACACACGTCTTTTTTGTTTGCTTTAGAACAATCTTTATTTCTCATGCCACAGCAGCAACTCTTTGCACGTCCAACAGAGCGTGAACTGACCGGCGTCACAAACAGCCGACAAACACCGCGTCAGTACCTTCATGAAGTAACCGCGTTGTTGTAGAGATTAGATGCCAAAGATCTTTGCCAAGTTGTTGTCGAACCATAGATGGTCACAGACGTCGCAGCTGAGGCCAAAGTTCCACTGGAGAGGCTTCCGCCTAAAGCGGGTGTCCTCCCTGGCAAACGCAGTCCTGCAGATTTTATGTGGACGCTGTTATGTCAGCAAATCCACTTGTTGAGCGCGCTGGTAATGCAAGCATCTGACATCGTGACATAACTTGGCACCATGGCTTGCAGGATCCACCCGACAACGACGCTTCCACTTCGGTTCTCAATTCAGCAGGAATTGGATGGCTGCCGGATCATCGTTACAATTTTATTGGCAGCATTCGGCCTCCCTGGCCTGTTTTTGTGGCCGGAAAACTGCATTGGCCCGGCGAATGCAGCTTTTTCATGTATTCACTCTCGGCACGTGCTCGGTGCCCCAGGTGCAACGGGATGGACGACGTCACTGTTAGCGCAGCCAATGGCACGCGTCCTTAGGTACAACGCTGAGAAGGACGTAATTGATAGCAGAGCCATTGGTGACCATTCGTGACACCAATGCCCAATAATTTTAAGTGGGAATGCACTTCTTATTCAAGCCATGTCAGGCACCCGGCGTTATCCGCGGTGTCCGCGGCTCCGCTCTTAGTCCCTCTTCCATAACAAGAGCAGCGGGTGCGCTTGCTTATCATCCCCCCTCCCCTACGAACCGGCGCATGTGGTGCGAGAGAGTGCAGGAGAGAGTAAGTACAGTGCTTTGCTGCTCATTCTCTCACCGTTCGCCCTCTGTCCTCCCTGTGCCCAACTTACCCTTCCATTCGTACCTCTCGACCGTTCGCTGGCTGGGCGCCTTTCAAGAACACCCGGAAATATGTGCTCGAGCCGCTGTAGTGAAACGCCAACGCCGAGCCAAGAACCCTTCTTGTTTTGTTCAATTCATGGTATTTTAAATGCGAAGCATTTCTTATCAAACTTCGGCGACTTTGAGCGTATCTATCTATCTATCTATCTTATCTATCTATCTATCTATCTATCTATCTATCTATCTATCTATCTATTATCTATCTATCTATCTATCTATCTATCTATCTACTATCTAACCACCTACGACTTTTAGCTGTCCTGGCCGCTTCAATAATGGTATCGATACCAAACTTGGTATGGCACAACATGACTGCATGAAGAACATATTTGGACTAGTCATAACAAGATAATCGTAATATTATCTCAAATGAAATGATAAAACATGTCTGGCCCTGCAGTCTTGCGGTGGTTTCGTTCACATGGCACGTTTCAAATACGGTATGGTATGACATGAGTGCATGGCGAACACAAGCGACAGATCCTAAAATCAAAATCATGAGATGCGTGTTATGTAACAACATGACTACACGCCCAAGCTCGTGAAATTTTTTTGCGCCTCGTGGGTGTTTTCGCTAGCGTCATATATACTAAATTTGGTTATTACGGGACGTGAATGAATGACGAAGGTATGACACTGGTGCAAACATAATAAACATGAGATGCGAGTATTGTAACAACATGACTACATGCTACGCTCATGATACGCTCGCGGCAATTGAGCTAGCTTCACATTTACCAAATCGTTATTACGCGATGACAATGGATGACGAAGATATGTCACTGGTGCAAGCATGATCATTAGATGCGTGTCATGTGAGAACATGACTACATGCCAAAGTCAAGACGCCAATACATTTCGACGTGACTCGGTGCGTGTGCTCGCCGGCGTGACGCCAGCGTTCATTTCGTTGCGCCACGCTGGCATTGCTACGCCAGGCACCGGTTCTGCCATATACTGGCAGGCACGCGCCGCTCTGCGTTGCTCTGACGCATGCGCGTTTTGGCACGTCCGGTGTCCCTCCCTATCATAAAGATGGAGACGCAGTGTTGTCTTGGTAACACATCGGTGCGAAATGCAGCATGTCGTATTTCGCGCCGATTGCCGTCGGGCCGCACCGACGTACACTGGTCGCGCCTGGCGTCTGACTATAGAGTGCTCGCGTTTTGCTAACGTAGCGTCACTGTGCGAAGGCGTGCGCGCTCGTCAACGCTACATTGAAGTATATTGGGTCCTTCACGATGCGCACGCTGCCGTTCTGCTAGCTCCACATATACAAAATTCGGTGTTACGCGACGTCAATAGATGACGAAACGTATGACTGACGCAAACATAATAATCCTGACACGCGTGTAATGCAAGAACATGACAACATACCACGCTAATAGCGTGCTTGCAGTCGTTTCGCTAGCTCCACATATACTAAATTTGGTATCCCGTGACTTGAACAGATGACGAAGGTGAACGACACATCCAAACATGATAATCAAGACACGGAAGTCCTGTACGGCATTATATACCACCACCACTTAACGTCGGGCTGTTTTTAAAGTGACAGATCAACCTCTCTTCTTCGTGCTTCGCATATGATTGATTTGCACTGTACATGGGATCTGCCAATTTTCAAGGTGACGAGGTGCTCGGTCTCGAGTTAGCGCCACATGTTGGACAAGTTTAGGATGTAATCATACACTCGTTTTAAGGATAGGCATGCGTGAAAGTATACTTTGAAAATACTAACTAAAAACTAAGAATTTCTATGCTTAGAATCTCTTGTTTCTTGAGTTGTTCTTTAACTGTGCACACTAGCCACTACAACTGAAAACGCATACTGCGTTTCTCGCGACAGAAAAACACCACGTGCGGTGAACGGTGCCATTGGCTGGACATTGTAAGAAAAAGAAAGATGACATTATTGTTCTAACGCTGAGTTCTCACGTGAAAAACGCTGTCTTGGACTCTATGCAATACACTCGCATTTCATCCTTCAGGGACGTAGAGGCGTGTTTTTCGTTTCTGCTAACCCTTTTGAGGGTTAGCAGTCCCCCAGTCACAAAATCCCCCAGTCACAAGTACTGGGGGATTTATTAAACCACCGGTAGCAATCTCTAGGACGATGCGTCAGTCGTGGCAGGCTCTCGAGCAGAGAAAGAAGCACGCGATCTTCTTTTCCTCCAGATTGAAAGCCGCTCTTGCTGTCGACCCTACGTGCGGGTGGCATTATCCCCTTCCGAAAAGAAGAAAAAAAAATAAGTCCCAAAAGAGGAAAGAAAAGTACATAGCATCACCGCGATGCTACTACATAGGCACGTGAAAAAGAATTGGAAATTCGGATAAAGTGAAAGTAAAAATTGAAGAGCGTGTCAATATAAGAATCGTCAATGAACGAGAAAGCAAGTTCACACAAATAAACAAAAAAACACAAAGAATGCTGTACGGTAAAGGAAAAGTTACGAGCAACGCGCAATAAATGGTTTTCATGCGCAACACATGAACGACGTCCGGCCTCAGTCGTGTCCTGCTCCATGCATGGGTGTTGAGTCCGGAACCACTTCGTAATTCACGTCACTGACGCGCGTAACTTTATATGGGCCAAAGTACCAGCTCAGTAACTTTTCACTAAGGCCACGGCGGCGGACGGGCGTCCACACCCAAACTTGATCTCCGGAGTGTAAAACACTTCTCTGCGGCGGGTGTTATAGCGTCGTGCGTCTGCCTGCTGTTGCTGGCCGATGTGCAGTCGCGCGAGTTGCCGGGCTTCCTCAGCACGCTCTGCGAATTCTTCGGCGTCAGTTGCCAACTCGTCTTCGTTTTGACACGGTAGCATAGAGTCTAGCATGGTCTGCACTTCGCGGCCGTAGAGAATCCGAAATGGCGTGAATCGCGTGATCTCTGCACGGCGGTATTATACGCGAAGGTCCGTAAGGTAAGATCCTCCCATGTTTTGTGCTGTACGTCGATGTACATTGAGATCATGTCTGCGAGGGTCTTATTCAGTCGCTCGGTAAGTCCGTTGGTTTGCGAGTGGTACGCAGTTGTCCTTCGATGTCTGGTGTTGCTCAGTTTGAAAAATCGTCCGTAAGCTGCGCCGTGAATGCCGTCCTCTGTCCGTTATCACACTGGAAGGAGCACCGTGTCGTAACACGATGTGGCGCATAAAAAATTATGCTACCTCAGAAGCCGTGGCTCGTGGGATCGCCTCCGTCTCAGCGTAGCGTGTCAAATAGTCGGTCGCGACGATCACCCATTTGTTGCTGTCCGCAGACGGGGAAATGGCCCGAGAATGTTCATGCCGACTTGGTCGAATGGCGTGCAAGGTGCTTCAATGGGTTGAAACAAACCAGCTGGCTTAACAGATGGTTGCTTTCGGCGCTGACATTCCCGACAGCTCTTGACGTACTTCTTGACGCTTGCCGAAAGTCCTGGCCAATAGTACCTCTCGCTCACTCTGGCAAGTGTCCGTGAGTAGCCCAGATGACCGGATGTGGGTTCGTCATAGCAAGCGAAGAGGACGTCGTCTCGCATATCTCGAGGAAACACCAGAAGGTAAGCCCGGTTGTTCGAACGAGCGTTCTTCTTGTACAACACACTGTCTCGAAGGCAGAACGACGTCAACGAGCGGGATAAATGACGTGGTATGATTGTGCCCTGGCCCAACAAAATGCTAAGCACCTCGACGACGACTCGATCGAGTTTCTTACAGACAAGATCAACGAAATCTGGCGCAGCGGTCTCATTCCCAAGAGCTGGAAAGCGGCCTGCACAGTACTGATACCCAAGCCGGGTAAGGCACCGAGCATCGAGAATCTTAGGCCAATCTCGTTGACGTCGGTGCGTCGGGAAGGTGGCTGAGCACGCCATGCTCAACCGCCTCACTGACCACCTCGAGTCTAACGAATGCTATACCCACGACATGATTGGCTTTCGGTCGGGGCGCTCGACTCAGGACGCCATGAAGCTGATCAAGCACCAGGTCGTTGACTCCGGCTCCGCCGACACCAAGGCGATTCTTGGATTGGATTGGAAAAGGCTTTTGACAACATATCACACGCCTTTATTCTCAAGAGCTTGTCTGAGTTTCACGTCGGCAAGCGGGCGTAATATTTTGTGCGCTCCTTCCTTTCGTCGCGGTCCACAAGACTGAAGATTGACGATTTTTTGACCCACGAAATTACCCTTGGGCCAAAAGGGACACCTCAGGGGGCGGTGATCTCCCCGACGCTGTTCAATATCTGCATGATCAACCTGTCGAGGGCCTTGAACAAAATCCCGAACAATAACCACACGATCTACGCAGACGACATCACCATCTGGTGCCTCAGCGGATGTGAGGGTCAGGTCGAGAGTGCTTTGCAAGAGGCCATTGATGTGACGGAGCGCTATCTCATCCCCACCGGGCTAAGGTACTCGCCCGCTAAGTCCGAGCTCTTACTGTATAAGAAGAGGCCCAGGGCGGTTCTCACCGGTCCTGGAAGCCAGCAATGGAGAGCCACATTACGTTATTCACCGGTAACGGCTTCCCAGTTCCGCGGTGGACACTATCAGGGTCCTTGGAATGTTTATCGAGTCTAACGGAGCCAATGGAGCCGCCGTCAAACGCATTTGTTCCAAGACCGAAAGCGCCCGGACTGATTCGAAAATCGCTAACAGGCACCGCGGAATCAGGGAGGACAATCTGATCCGGATTATCCACGCATTCGTGCTATGCCACCTCGCTTATTCGGCGGCTATGCACAACTGGCTCGTGTCGGAGCGCAACAAAATCAATGCCCTAATCAGAAGAGTCTTCAAGCTGGCCCTTGGCATTCCCGTTCGAACGCACACGGAAGACCTCCTGAAGTTGGGAATCCCAACACGTTCGAAGAAATTGTCGAAGCCCAAGAGTTTGCACAGTTTGTCAGACTGTCTGGCACCCCAACGGGTAGAGCCATACTCGGCATGCTGGGACGAAACCCCACGGTTGTCGGTCCTGATGCTGTGAAGCTGCCCAACGACGTAAGATCCAAGATCCAGATTGCGCGGATGCCACGCAATATGCATCCAACCTACAACGAAGCACGAAGACGAGTCAGGGGTAAATCTCTGCTCGCCAGTGCCCGCTTGGACAAGGATCGAGCCTGCTTCGTCGATGCTGCTTCGTACATTCAAGAAGAAGCCTTCTCCTCAGTGGTCGTCGACTGTGATTGCAGAGTCTCAGCTGCGCTACCATCCGCACTTCTAGTTCCAACGTTGAAGAGCAGGTTGCCATTGCTCTTGCATTGACGGACGGTGTACATGACACAAATTATTCAGACTCCAAGACCACTATCAAGGCCTTCCAGATGGGCATGGTGGCTCCCCAGGTCCTACAGATTATTCAAAAAGTCAAAGACCTCAAAAATCACTCATTGGTCTGGTTTCCTGCGCACCTTGGAACCATTGAGGGTGCCTCGCTCATCCCAACGAGGAGGCGCACTCGGCTGCACGAGGTTTGACTGACCGTGTGCCGGGTAACGCGTCATCTCCTGGGCGACCTGAGCCTCTCTGCTCGTACAACGAGATATGCAAGCACCACTATCTGTCAAGAAGACTGCTGCCTCTACCACACTCCTCGCTATGCAGGGCCCAAGCTGTTACTCTCCGACTGCTACAAACAAACACTTACCCAGCCCTGCGGCACTGCACACAATGTACCCTGAACGGTTTCCAAGCCCGGACTGCCCCCTGTGTGGTGGTTATGCGGACTTCGAGCATGTACTGTGGGGCTGCGCCTCTGCCGGTCCCCCTTTCACCCAAGAGGAAATGAAGCGACTCATTAAGGCCCAGGACCAGACCTCTCAAATCCTGGCCGTCCAGAGGGCCCGCGCGAGGGCCGTCAGGTTTAACCTGATGGTCCCCGAGTGGGCCTAGCCAGGTGACGCTGAGTTTACTCGCGTCTATTGTGGACCGAATAAAGTTGTTTCACTCACTACCTCAGAAGCCGTGGCTCGCGGGATCGCCTGCGTCTCAGCGTAGCGTGTCAAATACTCGGTCGCGACGATCACCCATTTGTTGCTGTCCGCAGACAGGGGAAATGGCCCGAAAATGTCCATGCCGACTTGGTCGAACGGCGTGCAGGGTGCTTCGATGGGCTGAAGCAAACCGGCTGGTTTAACAGATGGTTGCTTTCGGCGCTGGCATTCCCAACAGCTCTTGACGTACTTCTTGATGCTTGCTGAAAGTCCTGGCCAATAGTACCTCTCGCTCACTCTGGCAAGTGTCCTTGAGTAGCCCAGATGACGGATGTGGGTTCGTCATGGCAAGCGAAGAGGACGTCGTCTCGCATGTCTCGAGGAACCACCAGGAGGTAAGCACGGCTGTTCGAACGAGCGTTCTTCTTGTACAGCACACCGTCTCGCAAGCAGAACGACGTCAACGAGCGGGATAAATGACGTGGTATGATAGCGCCCTGGCCCTCTAAATGATCAATGATTGGACGAATCTCTGCGTCATCTGGCTGCCGTTTGCTCAAGTCTGATGAGCTAGCGGCGCCCAGGAAGCCTTCGTCTTCCTCTGCTTCCTGACTGACGACATGAAGGGGTGCGCGTGACAGTGTGTCAGCGTCTTCATGCTTACGGCCGGACTTATGGACGATGGTGACATCAAATTCCTACAGCTGCGAGCTCCACCGTGCTAGCCGTCCTGAAGGGTCACGCAGGCTTGCCAACCAACAGAGCGCGTGATGGTCCGTCACTATCTTGAAGGGACGACCATAAAGGTACGGGCGAAACATTGTGATTGCCCACACGACTGCGAGGCACTCTTTCTCCGTAGTGGAATAATTCGCCTCGGCACGGCATAGAGAGCGGCTGGCATAGGCTATGACTCTTTCGGCGTCCTCTTGACGCTGAACGAGCACTGCACCGAGCCCAATGTTACTAGCGTCGGTATGGACCTCCGTGTCAGCATCATCATCGAAATGAGCGAGAACGGGCGCTGATTGCATGCGCTGTCGCAGCTCATCAAAAGCTGCTTGTTGCTCATTTTCCCAGCCAAACGGCGTGTCGTCCTTTGTGAGACGAGTCAGAGGTTTTGCTATCTGTGAAAAGCCATGAATGAACCGGCGATAGTAGGCGCACAAACCAAGGAAGCGCTGGACGGCTTTTTTATCGACAGGAGTTGGTAATTCGGCAACAGCGGCAAGCTTGTCCGGATCGGGCCGGATTCCTTCGGCGCTAACTACATGTCCAAGAAATTTTAGTTCTTTATAGCCGAAGTGGCACTTCTGTGGCTTTAGTGTGAGGTCCGCTGATCGGATAGCCTCCAGCACGCTGCGCAGGCGGTGAAGGTGCTGCTCGAACGTGGTAGAGAAGACCACCACATCATCAAGGTAGACAAGACAAGAGTGCCACTTGAGCCCTGTGGGGACAGTGTCCATCATTCGCTGGAAAGTTGCCGGCGCTCAACACAAGCCAAAAGAAAGCACTCGAAAGTGGTATAGGCCGTCTGGAGTCACGAAGGCTGTTTTCTCACGGTCTCGCTGATCTACCTCGATTTGCCAATACCCGCTTTTGAGATCGAGAGAAGTGAAATAATGGGCACGACGAAGTCTATCCCGCGAATCGTCGATACGTGGCAGCGGATACACATCGTTTTTGGTCACGTTGTTAAGCTTTCGGTAGTCGACGCAGAAGCGTAGCGACCCGTCCTTCTTTTTGACAAGTACGACTGGAGATGACCACGGGCTGTTAGATGGTTCAATAACGCTATCGCCAAGCATCACGCTGACTTGCGTACGTATCGCTTCACGTTCTTTATCCGACACGCGGTAGGGTTCTGGTGTATCGGGCGTGCGTCCTCGTACGTGATGATCCTGTGTTGAGTGATAGACGTCCGGCGGATCTTTGAGCAACTTGCGAAGCAAGACCTGAACTCGAACAAGAGCGCTCGTAGCGCAGTCTGGTTATCGGTGGACAGATCAGTATTGATGTCAATATTACTCATTGACGTGTCCGGAAATGTTGTAGGCCCGTGTGCTGAGATTCGGGTGCACGTTAAAGAACCCCAGGTGGTCGAAATTTCCGGAGTCCTCCACTACGGCGTCTCTCATAATCAAATGGTGGTTTTGGGATGTTAAACCCCACATATCAAAATCTCATTGACGTGTCGGTGGTATCCACTACTTCTGACGTGATACAGTTGGTGACGTTTGCTACTTCGTGGGCAAACGCTATCGAAGTGCCACGGAACAGATGTCGATGCTCGTTGCTAAAGTTGGTTACGAGAAATTCAGATCGGCCATCACGAAGGGTATTACACTTCTAGCTACAACAATGCCTTGCTGCAGGAGGAGAACAATTTGTCTCGGCCACCACATCGCCATCGAACAAACCACAGCATGTTACGTCGACTAGAACACTTGCTCGTGGAGGAAGCGTCACGCTCTGTTCAGAAATACGGAGTACGTCGACACGCTTTCCGTCATCCTGCACGTTGATTGCTCGCTGGGCTGAGAACGTGACGCGGCGCTCTTGCAGATCAATGATAGCTCCATTTTCCTGTAGAAAGTCAACTCCCAGGATGACGTCACGGGAACATTCGCGTAGAACGAGGCAGCTTGCTACGAATGTATACTCTTGAATCTGTACTCTAGTTGTGCAGGCACCCAGTGGAGTAACGGCGTGGCCACCAGCTGTCCGAATCTGCGAGTTGTGCCACGGCGTGATGACTTTCTTCAGCTGCGTTGTCAGTTTCCCGCTCATATGGAATAGTCGGCGGCGTTGTCCACTAACGCATTAACTGCACAACCATCAATTGTCACTGCTATGTCGAGTGAAAGTCGGCCATCTTTTGCAGCAGTATGTGATGTCGCACCAGTTTCTGTACGGTTCTGCGTTAATAGGAGGTCTTCAGCGCTTCGACGTTCAGCGACCCCGCCCTCAGAGGTCCCTTGGGCTAATTTTCCCGGCAGGGGCTGGGAGATCGTGTGGTAGAATACCGCTGGGGCGTTGATGAAAATCGCTTCGGTGATGGCGAGCGCGACTGGCGCCCGGCAGACAGTGGTGCATGCTGCTGGGCGAGGTAGTTTTTGATTTCGCGCGGTCTCTGGCCGTAACGGGGTGGCGGTGAGTACGCAGAGAAGCCGCGAAGCCCAAGACAGCGATATGGGCACTGGCGGTACAAGTGATCAGCTTCTCCACAATGAAAGCACAGAGGCCGGCGATCAGGTGTGCGCCAAACATCAGACTTCCGAGGAGACGTGCGCCGATCGTCGATGTACTGAATTGGTGGCACCGAACGATGGGCGACAGGAGCGCCAGAGACAAAGGGCAAAGGCGGTGGCGGTACGTGCCTTCGTAGTACGGTATGTGCTGTGCTGACTGGAGTGCAACAGCAGCAACAGGATGGACGAGTAATGGTGGCGATGCAGCAGGGCGTTTCAAGGCTTCTGCGTAGGTTGTCTCACGGCTATTCAGCAGGAGCTGGTGCAGCTGTATCAGGAGGCAAGGTGTTCCGGAGGGCATGGTGCAGCTCATCCTTGATCACAGTTGCAATTGAGCTAACCGTAGGATGAGGTGTTACACCAGCCTTTTGCAACTCTTCACGTACTATCACGGATGAGTTCACGTAGATGGTCGTTGCTGGTTCTAGTGGCGGTGAAATGTCGGCAGTAGACATGCCGCTGACTTGCCTGTCGTATCTGTTGGATCGCTGCTGCAACATTTTTTCCATTGTCACGGCCTCAGACAAGAACTCCGCGACCGTCTTCGGAGTACTGCGCACGAGGCCGGCAAAAAGCTGGTCCTTGACACCGCGCATCAAGTGACGCAACTTCTTGTCCTCCGTCATTCTTGAATCGGCCTTCGGAAGAGGCGCGTCATGTCTTCGACGTACGTGGTCACAGTTTCGTTTGGCAACTGGACGCGGGCCAGAAAAGCTTGTTCACCTCGTTCTTGGCGATCAGCACTGGCATAGGTCTGCAAAATCTACGAGAAAATTCGGGCCACGTCGTCAGCTGCTCCTCTCGGTTTTGATACCACGTACGTGCCTCGTCTTCGAGATAGAAATAGACACGACGCAGTTTCGCCGCGTCGTCCCACTGATTCAAGGTGGCTACACGCTCGAAGCCCTCAACCAGTCCTCAACGTCCTCGTGCTCCGTGCCATGGAACGTCGCCGGTGCTCGTCGGCTTTCTAACGTATAGCGGTTCGACGTCGTGCTTCCCGTGCCTGTTGACGAGGTTTGCACCAAAGCGCTGGTCATGTTTGTCGACGTGGTTGGAGCAGTATCGTCGATTTCTGGAGGTAATCCCCTGATTCGGCGGCTGGTCCGATGCACGGGAGTATTGATTGGCACTGGACTCGTATCACGGCTTCCTGGGAGGGGGTCTGCAGCATCCGTGAGGCTACCCAGCACTTCCACCAGTTTGTCACGATGAGTCACAAGTACTGGGGGATTTATTAAACCACCGGGTAGCAATCTCTAGGACGATGCGTCAGTCGTGGCTGGCTTTCGAGCAGAGAAAGAAGCACACGATCTTCTTTTTCCTCCAGATTGAGAGCCGCTCTTGCTGTCGACCCACTACGTGCTGGTGGCATTATATATCTCCCGCTTTGAAAAGTGCTAACGGTGAGAATAGGAAAACACGAATTAGTTGCACTGAATACTCGCAGGAAACAGTGTGTGGGATAAAACTCAATAGGACTACAATACACTTGTACAAAAAAACCAAAGTGATAAGTTTCCCGTGATATGGCAAAATTAGCAGTTGCTGAAATCACCGTAGGTAGTGAGCTCGGTCTTTATCTGTTGGTGGCGGCGATGATGCGTGTCTTTATCTATGGTGGCGGCGATAATGCGGGGCTTGCAACTGATGCGATGGAACGGTGAAGACGCACTCGTGTAGCAGGGAAAGACTGGCGAATACGTTGAGACGCTCGCGTTCTTGACTGACTCAGAAGGAAGCGCTGGACTGGTCGAGGTCAGTGAACTTTCAGCGTTCGGCAGTCGCAGCTCACACGAAGCCGGAGAAATTTCTTGGCTAACGCCAGAAGACCAAAACAACCCTCGCCCACGTCAGGTGACGAGAAGAAGGTCTGTGTCCAGGCAACACCACCTACACTATTGACAAGGCCCCTCCAGGGAGAGCGTGACGTCACGCTAGTTGCCCACCTGCACCCCGGCCATCGTCGCCACTCGTTCTCGTTATATATGCTGTGGGCACTTATTGAAAGCCGGTGTTTCTTTTTTTGTTCTTTTTTTTGCTCCTGCGCGGTCTGTATTTGTTTACGCCTGCCTTTAAACTTTAGTGATCAATCTGTAATAGTCAGAAATGCATTTGTAGAAGTGGTTTTATTAGGACGAAAGGCTAAACCATCCTACCTCATTTCTTGTTCAAGGTTTTGATTTTTCTGTCAGCTGCCTTTTTTGTGCGGTGCTTTGAATTGTGTCATTTCGAAGTCTACAAAAGTTGTTAAGAGCAACATTTGTTGCAACACGCACTACATGCCGCACGATAGTCTCAGAGGTATGGCCATTTTCACAAGTCTCTAGCTCACATCTCCTAGCAGTGATGTGGTAATGGAGCTTACAATGCCACGTTGGTTGTTCGACGCGAGAAACGCCTTTGCATTTTCTCCCTTGGTGAGCTTTTCGACAACAAGCGTTGTCACCAGCACCATGTGCACAGTACATGGCTGCGGAAACCTTAAGCTTCCTCTTGATAAGTTGTCAATCATTGTGTTACCTTCCACATCTATGTTCCTGCTCTCCAGGACGAGCACGCTGCTGCAAAATGCGCATGACAGCTTCTTCAGAGCTGAATGAGCACAATACAGCGACATAAGCAACGACCTCCATGTCATGCTTTGGGTTGGAAATTTCATCATTTGAGATGTGAACACAGAAGTTATGTTGCGATACTTCTGTGTCACTTTCACTGCTGATGTCTGGCTGCGGAAGCATCAGCAGCTTTTGCAGACGAATTTTCTTTTCAGACTCCAGAACCTGTCTCACGGAAACATGATATTGTGCACCAGCAAGCTGACGGTAGCGACCGAAGCGATCTTCAAGAGTGTCAGTTTGAAATTTTCCCAGCAAGACATACTTGAACTTCAGTTCTTCTAAACAGTACCGCGACAGCTCAACAAGGGAGTAGCAAGTGAGTCTTAACGCAGAATGTGTTTCCCTTGTCAAGCAGCCACGGCTCATGTTGACGCTGCTCCAACATCCAGCCAGTCTACCATGCCTCTAAGGAAAACCAGCTGTTGATTCACCGTAGAATTCACTGGATTTTGAAGGGTGTCGTTCAGTCGGCGACCTTTCGAAGGGGTCTTCACGTTGACGATTTTCCACCACGTCGATATGATGTTTATGAAGAGAGCTGTTGTACTGGTACTTGTGGTTTCAAGGGCATCGCCACGCGTCTCAAGTGCGTTTGATACAAACGTATTAATGACGTTTAACACCAACTTTACATTTTGTCTCTCCATAGGTTGGATTGATTGCCTTGGAATTTAGCTTGTAGCCAAGCTTGAGAAGCGATGTCTGCTCCAGTGCATACAGCTGCCGTACGGCTTCAAATGATGCTGCTTTCCTTCTGGGCGGCCCGTTGGGCAATATTCCTGACAGGCTCACTTCAGGAAAGTAAAAGCATATTCCTTCGTTTTTTTGATTCATCCAGTTGTTCCTGATGCATTTCAGTATGGCACAGGGTCTACGACATAAAACAGAGGCCGATTGTTGTCGGCTGGATGAGGATATACAATGCTTACTTCCTGTTTCTCTGTGAAAAACGACATCATTTTCCGGTTGAGGGAATTGTTGTCGGTAATTACAGCAATGACCCTGAGGCCCATAGATTCCACTTCTAAAATTACTTTCTTGCAGAACTCATGTAGAATTTCGGCGGTAATTTTAGCAACAGGAAGAATGTGAAGCACATCTTTGTTTGATGACAAGAGCGACTGAAGCATGAAAACATGAGCGGTTGTGGCTGCCTCTTGAGAATTGGCTGCAGATCCAACTATGCTGCCCCTTTATAATCGAAGTATGGCTTGATATGAATTTCATCACCATTAGCGTCACCGTCTTTTCGTGCAGCTGCATGCACTTCACTCTTTCTCGAATGTAGGAGAGGAAGTTCGCTTCGTTTGGCTCCTTCAGTGGATCGCCTCCATACTTGGAACAAACGCGGCGCAGGGTTGAAGGATGGGGTAAAGTCAACATCGACGCTGATCTGGCAAAGTTATAGGCGTGCGGAGATATGGAGTGCAGGATGCTAGAAAAATGGCAGCATATCCACGGAGTGAATGATGGAGAGTGGGCGAAGCATTCGTCCGTCCATGCGTCCGTCTGTGTGACCGTCCATGCGTCTGTTTGTGCGCCCGTCCCTGCGTTCTTTCATGCATCCGCCCTTGCGTCCGTTCATGCGTCCATCCATGCATCTGTTTGTGTGTCCGTTCGTTCATCTATTCCCACCATCTCGCATCTTTTTATCATATATTCCCCATATAGAAGCACCGCCATCCAGCGGACATTCCAAGGACTAAACGAGAGGTGGCACACGCACACTTTCTTACGGCCGCGCTTTGGGTCCACTTCCCACCTTTAACCACCTCGAGTTCATGGTATATTCTAGTTCACTGTGTTCATGGCACTGCGACCAAACGCTCGCTAAATCTTTCGAAAACCAAGGAGGTTACGCCCAGCGAGTATAACGTAGCAACCTTTCCCTGTCAGATAGGGCTCAATTTACATGCCAATGGCTGCTAATGAGAAATGAGAGACAGGAGAATTCGGCTTTTACTTTCTTACGGCTTGCGCTTCGTATCTACTTCTCATGTTTAACCACCTTGAGTTCATTCATGGTATATACAAGTTCATTGTATTCATGGCACTGCGGCTCAACGCTCGCTAAACCTTTCTAAAGCTAAGGAGGTTACACCCAGCGAGTATAATGTAGCATCCTTTCTTGTCCGATAGTGCTCAATGTACATGCCAATGATTGCTAATGGGGATCGCAGCGTGTGCATTCACTAAAAGCCGAATGCTCATGTCTCTCATTCCCCATTAGCAGCCATTGGCATGTACATTGAGCACTATTTTTTATTGTTAAACAATGCACAGAAGAAATCTCTCACTGGCACCACCTTGGAGGTCAAGTGTTATACCTATTTCGGGTATGTGCCACTGGTGGTTACATACGAGGGACGCCCAAGCCACGCCATAAGGAGCTTCGCCCCTAAAACACTAATGTTTCAGCACTGTAGCGACGAATGGGGGCAGCGAGTCCGAGAGCTATTTGCTCATTTAGCAAAAGAAACAAAGCACTGTGTTCTTCGGTCGTGTCACTGTCTTGGGACAGTTCATTCAATAAGGAGCCGATATGCTGCAACACTAACGCTGTTTTCGACGGACTTGCAACTTCAGGCGTCTCAGTCATGTGGTTTTCCAGCTGCTGGAGCAGTGATTACAACGTCCGGATGTCGCGCACTGCGTCTGGAACGCGCCTCCGCAAGGTAATGAAACCAGCTTGATCATACCTGCTGAGACTGCAAGTGAGAGATCAGCAAACACAGTGACGGAAAACCTCACGTGCGGTGAAGGATTATCTTCGATGCGGAGAAACATCACACAACGATCGTTGGCCTTGATGGTCCAGAAATCATTGCTGCATACCGCAGAAAGCTTGCCTCTTAAGTGTTCGAAAGAAGACACAGCATTTCTCTCCTCTTCGCTTTTTTTGCGCATATAGAGTCCTTAATCGCCTTGCTCAAGGCCTCGTCTTCCATTCGAGATCGTTTCGAGACAGGAGATTCTCGACGATTGCGATTCGTGCTCAGGTAGGACGGACAGTTCGGACACACCGAGGGTATAGCATCTGACACTAGGCGCACCCTCTCGCTGTCGACTGTCAATGTCCGTCCCGACGCTGCGTCGAAATGTGACAGCTTTGTGATAAAGTCAGCCTCGAGGAAGTGGAGTTCACAGACCTGCGCCAAGCATAACAGTGACTTTTTACTTTCATACGAAACGGGCTAATGGGAACTTTGACACGAGCCTGAGTATTTCTGTTCTATTTTGCCGCACTGCCCTACCTGAAGCGCGACAAAACTACCATCACCACTCACGATACTCGCTCCGTTCAACAGTAACAGAGCCAGAACGCCAGTAATGCGATAGAGCCGGTAAGACAACAAACTTCAGCAGTTTCTCACCTTGGAGTGTATGCTTGGTTTGAAATCCTTTCGCAGAATGGCTTTCATCCAAGACTTCTTCCGAGCTTCATCCTTGGGGAATGAGAAAACACGCACTTTGGGAGCACTGTCATAATTGCTGCGGCACCCGGGTACACAACAACGTCCCATGTCGCACTGATCGATGTGTAATCACATACCCACAAATACAACACCAATAAATAGGACACGAGGGAACGGACGAAGACTCAGAGCAGTGCGATGCAGCACCAAGCATAACGCAGTCTAACCAGCGAAGCAGGTAGCGATGAAAGGCAAACCTGTCGTGGCTTGTCCGCCGTTCGGGGTAAAAAAGTGCGCGGGTGACCTACACCACCACCTGAGCGACGCGTCCTCGGCCACTGGACAGTCGGTGATATGTCCGGGGAGGGGTTGAGGCTGCCACCCAGGATCCGGCGAAGGACGACTCTTGCGACGCATCTCACGAACAAGTAGAAGATGCGTTTAATTTACATATTTGCAAGAGAAGTACATTGCAACGAGAGTGTACAGACGCGCCTTTTCATCACAAGGGCCCAGAGCGCACTGTTTGGAAAAAAATGTTTAACGATTTCGAGTACTTCATACTCGACCATGGGAGAGCACTGAGCTGTCCCGTATGATATGACGATAGTTATAGCGCGAGAACGACAGAGTGAGGCTTACATAACGAGCGGGCCAGCGAAGTCCAGAGCACAGTGCACTCCCGACACGCTCCTTTTATAGCCGTCCGTGCACGCGCTAGACGCCGACTGTGTGTCCCAGCGACGCTGATGTGCAGTTCCTGCGGTGCACACAGACGCCTCCCGCGTTCCTGCAGGACGCGGACAGCGTTTGACCGTTACGCCGATGAGCGTCCCTTGCAAGCCACCTCCTTGCTGTGCCGGTCATAACATCGGACAACTAGCGTGACGTATGCCGTCTGGAGAGAGGTGTATGAACGGGCCTTGTGAATGTTCTAGGTGGTGTTGGTCCAGGTGGGAGCCCGTGGCGACCTTGATGTAGGAGCTCTGCTGGACGCCATCCCCACAAAGGGGTGCAGATCGGCAGTCCATTGTCAGATGTGTGCAGGGCATCATAACGCTAAAAAATGTACAGCACATAAAAGGCGTTCTCGTCTGTGCAACGAGTTTCACGCAGCTGACTACAGTAACTGTCCTGTAAGGGCTCAGGAAATGCAAATGATGAAAATCGTTGAGCAAAAACGTGTTCTTGACAAAAGCTCGAGTCATCATTGTAGAGCGGTCTCGGGGATATGCCAGTGCTAGACGAGTCGTCTCAATCAGGCGATAGATTCCTCTCTCCCACATGTAACAGCATCAACTATTGAAAGGTGAATGGCAAAGGCTATGGAAAACCTTTTCCTAACCTTAAGCGAATCATTGGCACAGATATTGAACGCGCAGGTGACACAAATTCTGCAGAGCGTTATACAACCGGGTATGACTTCTTCGCCATCCTCACCACCTAAGGAGTTTAATGCGCGTTCGATAGAATCAGGTTCAATAGTAACTACCCGGAAGGAAATAATACCTGTCGATAAAGAGGTGTGTTCCCCAAAGCCAGGTGAAATGAACCGTAAGCTAATAATTCCAATCGAGCAAGACTTGGATTGGAGTTCTGATTCAAGTTCCATGAAGCGCAAGTGGACTCGGAATCTAGAAACATGAAACAGCGTGCGTCGCCTGTAACTCAGGGTTCTCCAGTGAATCACAAGGTCAGGAGCAAAAATATCAGAAGGAAATTGCTTCAGAAGAGGACTTTTTGAAAGATTGTATCTTGGAGAAGGCAGTGCATATTGTTGCTATTTCGGCAAAATAGAAGGATTAAAAATAATAAAGTGGAACTGCCGGTCAACTTTTTCTGCAACAACTGATTTATACTACTTTTGTATTCAATATGTTCCTGATGTATTTCTATCGCAAGAAACTTGGCTTTCACAAGAAAACAGCTTTTATTTAAAAAATTTCCGCATCTTTACGTTAGACCAGCTCTGTAGGGGTGGCGGCTTAGTCATATTTATTACTTGAAAAATTGCTCATCAAGTTGAAATTACAAATCAAGCAATAAATGAAGACAATTAAGTTTTAGCGTTAGATATCTCTCTTCCGGGATGCCCCCTTTTTTCATTAGTGAATACTTGTTTTCCAGCCGGTATTCAAGATACTTGTAAGCTTAATTCTGCAATTTCGTTGTGTAGGAAACAAATAGTATTAGCGGGTGACTTCGATTCTCACCATACATCGGAGGGTTTCAGAACCGATATCAGCGGAAAACTTTTGTGGGATTTGGTTTCACAGTATAACCTAACATGCATTAACACATGAACACCCACTTTTGTTAGTAAGCGGTATCGTTCCACGATTGACCTTACTTTCTACAGTCCTAACCTCACTATCTCTACATGGTCTGCCCTGAACTTTGGTACAGGTAGCGACCACTTGCCTATATATTTTTAGAGATTGTATGTCTGGTGACCCCTTTAACTAGCTACACAATAACTCACGTTTATTTTAGTATATTTGAAAAATCACTATGGACAACCTGGTCAAACCGAATAGTTGAAAGTTAAGAGCAAAATGCCATGAATTTAAGTAACGTGATGAAAGAATCGTTAAATAAATTGAAATTCAACGTAAACTTAAAGGATCTACCAAATGTCCTTCTAATACTTGGTGGAATTCAGCTTGTGCACGTGATTACAGGCTAAGAAGAGCTGCATGCCGTAAACTACTTTACAACGAGTGCCCTAGAAATTGGAGTGATTACAAATATGTGGCTGCCATTTTTAAGAGAACAGTTGCCGCTGCAAAAGACAGCTTTGATAGCCAGCGTTCAGAGTTTCTGTCAAAACCTAGCAACAGGAAATCTCTTTAATTTTCTCAGAACCAAAATGCTTATACCTTCATGCAACAACATTGAGTCAGTGGTTTCTATTCATAGTGTACTGTCAACTTTTCTCGAAGGTATTGCAAAATGACTAGAATGTCGCTTTACGTCTGCCTTCTCAAACCACTAGTGGTCTCCTGAGAAAAGCAACGGTTTTGAGGAGATCCCTGCTTCGGAGTAGGAACAAGTAATAAAAACTTGCGCAACACTGTGCGAGGTCCTGATGGCATAAACACTTCGACAATTAAAATCATTTATAAGGTTCTACCTTAAGAACTCCTGACATTGGTTGACCTCTCTTATCAGAAACTCATGGATTCCACCTGATAGGAGAATTGCTAGGATAAGTCCTTTATTAAAAAACAAACAAGGTGCTGTGTTTAAGATAGATAACATCAGGCTTATAGCACTTACATTTAATCTGGTAAAGCTAATTGAAAAGATCTTAAACATTAGGATAGATAGTTGGTTTAATAAAAAGATGGTCTTGAGCTCATACCAAATTGGTTTCAGTTGTGGTTGCTCAATCGGCTCTGCCCAGGTCGATTTAGAAAGTAGAATACAGCTGGCCCGTTATAAGAAACAATATGCCGCCTTAGTAACCCTAGTACTAAATTATAATCATTTTGAGTTCAATGGCAAGCATTTCCTTCAAGTCAGTGGCATTGCAATGGGCACGAAAATGGCCCCAAACTTCGCGAGCACCTTTATGGCTTCACTTGAAATCCCATTCGTTGAGGGACGTACCTTGAAACCTTTCTACTACAGAAGACACTTAGACGATATTTTTATGATATGAAACCATGATGAGGGAAGTCTTTTCCGCTTCATAGAGGATTTTGACAAGTGCTACCCGTCAATAAAATACACGCACAAAATTTCCAAAACTAGCATTAACTTTTTGGACGTCACTGTAACGGCCAAAAATGACCGCTTGTCAACAAACTTTTACAAAAAGCCTACAGACCGTCAACTGTACCTACATTTCAACAGCAGCCACCCAAAGCATTGCAAAACGGGTATTCCATATTCTCAGGCCTACCGGTACCGAAGAATATGCACCGATATGCGGCAATTGGACAGACACGCGGAACACCTAAAGCATTCCTTACTGAAACAAAATTATCCGGAAGACATTATTGACGATGCCATACTACGTGCTCGCAACGTGAACAGAATGATATAAATAAGGGACCAAACAGAGTATCTAAAACGACTTCCCAAACGAACCTTGTACTAACTTACTCCTCATCAGCGCCACGAATAAACAACATACTTTCCCGCCATTTCAACATAATCAGGCAAAGCAAACGACTAACTTCTATTTTCGCGAAGCCACCTCACGTGGTGGCTTCGTGAAATCTGAAGACATACTTGTCAGAGCAAAGACAACACACCTCCAAATTTCAATAGGGGCCATCCCGCGGAAAAGCTCGATGCAAGGTATGCCCACAGATGGTCACAACACGTGAATCCAAAGCGATCTTCTCGAATTTCAAATTCGCATAACTGAAAGCCCTAATTGTGACTCCAGTAACGTAATTTACATGCTACATTGCAACATCTGCGGACAAGAATCTATCGGCCAAACAGACACGCCATTTCGGCTGCGGTTCAATAATCACCGGTACCACGCACTTCACTGCCGAAGCTACCTTTATCTAGACATCTGCGCCTGCCAAACCACAGTTTTGAAAATATCAGCGTAACTCTTTTGCAGTCTGGTTTCTCAACAGACGCGAGCGCTAACAGCGTGAGGCATATATTATTTCAAATTTCAACATTAGTAGCCGGCATCAACGAGGACCCCGGAATGCTTTTTTCTGACTGACTCGTACGTGTGCACTGTCCTTTCTTTCGTTTTTTTCCACATGCACATAAAAAGTGTTTACGTTCGCCTACCACTGATGACCATTGAATAGAAAAGGACGAAGATTAAAGGTAAAGAGCCGACCGACCATTTAAAGAAAAACCTTTCTTACGCACGCCGCACGCCGACCGACCCAATAAGGGGAAACCCTTTCTTTACCCACGCCGTCACGGACCCTCCCGCCACCGCGGCGGCAATCTTGGGTGGCCCGACACACGTCGAGAACTGAACAGCACGTGATAAGAACCGTATGTGGACGTACACGGACAGGTTGCTTTCGTTCTCAGTGTTGACAGTGGTTCTTCCTCTTTTTTACTTTCTTTCTTTTCTTTCTTTTCGTCTTTTTTTTTTCTCCCATTTTGTTTTTTTCCTGTCCTTTTTTAGTTCCCTCTCATCTCGCAAACATCTTTCAAGGCGAGAGGGACGCGGCAGCAACGAAGTTTGGAAGTTCATGTCAGTATAACTCATCCCCTGATGAAGGGAGGACCCCTACCGAAACTGTTGGGAATAAATATATTTATCCTTGTTGACAACGCTCGCCGTTGTGCCATACTCCATATATATATATATATATATATATATATATATATATAGATATATAATATATAGATAATAGACAGACAGGCACTATATTACTTGCAATACGCAAATGCTTCATAGTTGAGAAAAACGCTAGAGGACCATTTTTCTTACTGTTTTCAAAAATAAATGTTGTGCAGATACAATAATGTACTAGGTCAAGCGAGTATCGATACTTCTGACAAATTAGTATGATTCCATTATGTTTTTTTTTTAATTTCAAGAAGCACAGTATATCTTTTTGTAATAGTGTATCAAAAGCCGACGACACACCATATCCAGTTGAAATACGCCATCTATGAGTGTATCTGCCAAGAGGAATATCACGTGCGACAAGGGTCATTACCCTGTGACCTGAACTTAATCTATATCAGTTCTGCTTTTATTACTTAACATTCACCTCACTTACTTGAAACAATATCTGGGAAGGCTGGACCTCTGTAGTCCTTGATATCCAGCGTATTGCTGCAAAAATCATTAAAGAACCATTTTTTTACTGCATGGTGAACAAAGCAACCACAATGTTTATGATTTGTTACACAAGTAGTTAGCCCTGCCGCGGTTGTCTTGTGGCTGAAGTACTAGGCTACTGACCGGCAGGTTGTAGGATCGAACCTCGGCTGTAGTTGCTGCATTTTCGATGGAGGCGAAAATGCTATATGCCCATGTGCTCAGATCACGGTGCATGTTAAGAACGCCAGATTGTCGAAATCGCCAGAGCTCTCCACTACAGCGCCTCTCATAATCATATGGTAGTTTGGGACGTTAAACCCCACATATCAATCAATTACGCAAGTGGGTAAATGAACCGTCCAGATCTAGCACAGGTGAAATATCTGTACTGGCTGGCTGCATGAGGAGTCATATAATAGCTTTACCAGAATTTTTTACGTCGAGAAGCTTTACTCTGAGCACTCGAAGTTTCGATTTCAGCTTCTGGGAAAAAAGAGGCTAATAATCAATGAAATGTTTCTGAATCCAATGGACAGAATACTAAAAAATTCAATGAAAGCTATTGCCAGTCTTTACAACCTCTCTTCAGGTAACGTACTTTTTGAATGTGTTATAAAGAAGATTCATTTTCCGTCACTTTATTGACCATAATAATTCCTGTATATTGTCAAAAACGATAGAGTGGGCCAGCTAGTACAGGTTCACGTTCTTTTTTGTGTGTGTGCTGGGCACGAGAAAAGGCGCTATACACACCCTACCTGTACTAATTGTTGAATAGTGTTGAAAGCAATGTTGATAAGGATATGTGATGTCCTTATCTTGTTACAGTTTGTTATCATTCAGCGAAACAAGAAACATTGGAAACTTATTTGTTTTTTGTGTAATGATGTCTGAAGGGAAACCATATGTTGGTGGTTGGTAACACATTTTTTGTCAAAAAATAATATTTTTGCATGTGTTTTTCAGATATGCAACGAAGACCTTGAATATAATCCTCATGCGCTAGAATGACTTTCCGCCCTTAAGCGTACAGATCCTATATGGGATGTTGAACTAAAAAGAATCAAGCATATATTTTTCTTTACAACTATCATGTATTACAGGTGGTTTTTTTCTTTCTATTTCATTGTCAGTATCATTCGCTTAACAGTTGTTGCCTCTTTTTTGTTTGTGCCTTTTCCGTGCTTTAACTCAATCATTGAAAGAAATTAGCGATACCCTTTTAACTAATAAATTTGTTGCATTCAATAGAATGTACCCAACTAACGCCATGAGCATTGGTTGAACTGCAAATAAGATTGATCTTAGTATTAGAAATCACGACTATGTGCGAAGCTGCCACACTATGTAATATACCGCCTGTGTAGGACAGTCGCGCGGTGCTTCGTGGTAACCGAATGTTCTTCTCGCTTATTTCTGGTGGTCGCCGTTATTTGTTTTCTGTCTCGACAACATCCTTAAAAGTGTGATTATACTGTTGGTCCTTTTTTGCGCTATGCGATGCTATACTTTGTTATTTATATTGTTAAGTGGTCCTGATTATAAAGCTCTAGAACCTGAAAACTCTTCTGAAGTGGCGCATGCGCTCAGAGACAATTATTCTGCCATATACATGTATAATAAAAGTTAACCTTGGCTTGGTAGATAAGCGGTACATTAACAAATCTTACACTATTTTCTCGTGCGCTCACAACCACTGCTGACAAAGACTGTGTAGACAATGCAGTTGGTTTGACTGCTTTATGGAAATATATCAAATACCTTAAAATTATGTACATCACTGACTGAAGAAGAAACGATCCCACAGCGTGAACATTCGGATAGTGAACTTTGATTGGGCTCACTCTGCAAACTATGGCCCTCAGTCTGTCCAATATACCGTTTAGCGGGAGTACAAGCAAATTATTAATATTAAATCAATTCTCAGAATAGTGGCGCTTCTAGAGTAGCAATGGCTTCTGCCGGATTTCAAGTGATGGATTTCCATTATGCGGTGACAAGACAAGCAAAGCAGACATAACGGTCCCAACAAAAATTAAGTGCAGTTGTATTACGTTGCGATAAAAGCAAGAAAACAGGTGTACAATAAAATTGATAGGGTTAATATGGAAGGAGTGCTAGATCGTCAGCTGCTTGTGGCAATGTAAAACTTCTCATCTTATGCACGAAGGCGAAGAGATGTTTTTCAAGAACCTTTGGGCGCCTTTTAAATTTAGCTTATCTTATTCTACTTTGTAGACGCTTCTGGTCCACTGCTTCGCTGAAGTGCTCAAGCCTGTCTGATGGCAGTTCTTATGAAAAACAGGTTTGTTATGAGACTGGTCCTTTCGGCCATATATATTGTGGAGTCTCAAGGTAGCTTGAGGGTTAAAATAAGCAGTTTTCACTGCCAACCACTTCAAACAAGATGTGTTAAGGAAGTTAACCTTCAAAACTAACTAATAGTCTTAATTTAGATCACTCGGTACAGCCGAACAAGCCACCCCGTACAGCCGGTACAGCCTTGAACCGAAACGGTGGGGATTGTCACACGTGTCATTACGGGCTGTCATTGCTCAATGCCTTGAAAAACATCCCATATCAAAATAATTGAAAAGTTGCTCTGTTAAGACTCAGGCGCAAGATGTAGAAAACTGCTTGTATGAAAGGGCTGAAAACACCTAAAGCCTAACGGCGTAGTTGTCGGAGTATACTTAGTGGTGTAGGGACTTCTCCGGGAACGCATCGATAAAGAACGTTATCCAGCAGAACATCTCGAAAGATTTGATGGCGATCTAATCTCTAGCCCTACCAAACGACCAATATCTTTATGCCGTATCCATCCTCCCCCTTTGGCCGTCATTCCTAGCACTGCCTTCTTCGTCCTCTGGTGATTCAATAATCCTGAGTGAGGTGCTCTCTCTCTCTCTCTCTCTCTCTCTCTCTCTCTCTCTCTCTCTCTATATATATATATATATATATTATATATATATATATATATATATATATATATATATATATATATATATATATATATATATTTATATATATATATATATATATATTCATTTGAAATACCTTTCATGGCTACATGACCTTTGAGTAAGGGGGGCGTTACAGAAATTCATTACACCAAAGCTATACACCCAATTTACACGAAAAAGCGAATTGATATGCAAGAACGGAGCATGTAATATACAGAATTAGTACAATCAAATTCTGTAAAGGGGGAATGATACAAAAACCAACAGAAAAGGTAACTATAAAAATTGAAATACAAGTTGTGTTGTATAATAAAGGCATGACAAAATACCACACAAGTTTAGGAGTGATACAATGGATGCTTTGCACGGAGAAAAAAAGGGGGAGGGGAGGGAAGACTACAGCAAGTAGGTCATCGCGGATTGAACTGCGGAAGCACCCGAGCAAAAGCACTGATTATTACGTGCGATAGGTTAGGCAGAAAACGTATGCAGTATTATGCGCGCCAACAGATTGCCTGAATTTCGCCGAGTTGGTTTCGGCGATTATATCATCAGGGTAGGCTGTTCCATAGGCGTATGGCTCGTGGAAGTGCAGAATAGTTGAAGGCGTCAGTGCAACCGTAAAGTCGCGTAAAACTTAGATATTATGTATTCAATGAGATGTAGTGTTGATGTATGCAGGCCTACGCATGTCGGTCGAGCTGGTGCATGCACTTATGCAATAACGACAACAAGGCAATATCACGGCAGTCATTTGACAGCTAGCGGGGAAAGAGGAGAGTGTTATTTGTGTCACACTTGGAATGATACTTATAGTTTCGGCAATGGAACGAGCGGCTCTGTTTTGGATTGATCTAATAAAGTTATCAAATATTGATGGGGAGACCCTGATAGCAGAGGAAAATCAAGTTGTGGGTAGACGAATGTTTGGAAAGCAAGCTTACGAATGAGACGAGGGCGCTAGCTTTGAAAGTTGTGGCGTCAAGTACCCTAATGGCTTGGCAGCGTTGGCACAAACGTTGGTGAAATGGGTAGTCGAAAGAAAGGTTCGGAGTGAGAGTGATGCCTAGATATTAAAACAAGAGGCCTCGCATATTGAGCAGGTTTTTATACTGTATGAAAAGTTCGATTTGGAATGCTTCCTGCTAAAGGAGATCACTTTGCACTTCGTTTAGCTCAGTTGATTAGCCACGTGTCACACCAATCGGTAATTAAGTTGAGGTCATCTTAGAGGGAAATGTTGGTAGTGGAATTGTTCATCGGGCGATATAGAATGCAATCATCAGCGAATACGCGCATGAAAAAAGATATCTTATTGGGCAAGTCGTTGATATAAATGAGAAACAATAGGCGACCAAGTACGCTTCCTTGAGATACACGTGATGGTCAAGTAGTCATGACGTTCGCCAAAGTAGTCGGAGTTTTTAAGGCGAAACTCTGTTTGGGCGATCCTGCTCCCGTCAAGCGAAAAGTCATACAGCAATAACACACTGTAGCCTGATACACACACTGTAGCCTGAGAGAATTGGGCAATGTTGAACCGTCAAGCGGTCAGGTGCGTCAACGTTTACTTTAGACACGTGTTATCAAACATTGAAGCATGATCCCGAGGGCTGCGTAAGCAGAACCAACTGTAATTTTCGCATTGAGTGCATAATTTATCAGAAGGTTCTTGTATTAGACAAAGGGTTCTCAGTAACTCAGGCGTGGTTTGCGCAAACAATAGTGGTATGTGGAGTTTGAAGACCCCAAACCATGAAGTTATTATGAAAGACGTTGTAGTGGAGGGCTCTGTAACTTTCGACCATCTATTGTTCTAACTTGCAGTGACATCGCACAGTACACAGCAGCAGAGCGCCCTAGCCACTGTTCCACCGAAATGAACAGTGCAAGCAACGGTACACGTGTAATCGGGCTGTAAATGCATGAAGAAGAAAAGGAGCCCATGTGATGCCTGAGATTGAAATCTCCACATTTTTCTCACCAACACATGAAAACATAAAATGCATTTGTTGTAGAAGTTTCTCAGATGTTCGTCGAAAGTACTGTACGTACACCCGACTTGAAATAGGTCCGTCATCTCTCCGTAAAAAAAAAACGTGATCACTTCTTACTTCTTACAGACGAGAAAAAGCTCTAGAGTTCGTGCTATCTGTTACCCCCCCCCCCCCCCAAAAAAAAAGCTGCACTTACTTTGTGTATAGATAAACGATGCTGTTGTTCGGTAAATGGTTAAAATAGGAGTAGTTCTGCAGATTTCTCAGTGTTGCATTGCCATCTATAACGTGAGGGCGAGTTAGGACCTCCAGGGTATCATTCTGCAAAATAATCGAACAAAGCAGTGTTCTTAAAACAAGTGTGCACGTCTGCGAAGGGCACAGTTACGTGCATTTGTTTCTGCACTACTGACTAATCTGTTTGCACTATTTCGAATTTAAGCAGCCACGTATGAATAAGAAAATGCGTATACTGTGAAATTTCTTTTGCAATAATTAGAGATGCTCAACTCTAAACGTGCGCACTTTCTTTGTTTTGGTGCAATTAAAATAATAGAATTTTGCAGGTTTGAAGAAAAAAAATCAACTTATTGTATCGCGAGACAATCATTTTAACAGCAGTCATCTCATGAATAACTAAACTAATAAACAGCAGTGTATCTGTGGCACTCAGTCAATCGCGATGGGCCATATTCACATGACAGGAAACAACAAAACGACTTAAAATTGTATTAGACTTTTCAGTGAATAGTTGGTGCAAGAGGCAAGGCAGTCAAAACGCAGTTCCGAGTTTAGGAGAAACTAAAATTTTTACAGAAAAAGATGTCTGTTTTTATTTTGCGTTAGGACTAGCCGAACCTCTGTGTATTCTTTCTGCTCATCAATGAATTTCCCTGTAAGATAATATTAGCTATTGAAACGTGTTACCTAATATTTATATATGAGTCACTGTGACGTGTAGGGCTAGACACTTCATTGCTTTGTTTATTTTCATGAAATAACAGGATAGATACGCGTCTGTTATGAAATAAGTTAACAGCGGAAATTTGCCGGTTGTAAAATACCAGGATACGAGTGTGTGCATGTTAGTAACGGTTTAAGTGTGCTATACACTGTAAACAGAAATATTCCGGGAGGGGAGTAAAGGACTTGTCCTCTAGCGCATGCACCAATGGGGGTTTTACAAACACCAATCGGAGGGAGTAAAATACTTACTCCTCAACAGGAAGGGGTTTCCGGATGAATTATGGGGAATTTGTATTCACATCCATCGGGGAAATTTTTGGGGTCAGTATGAGAGTAAATATTTACATTACCTGAGAAAAAAATTACGTCAGCAGCCGTACCATGCGCAAGCGTAACTTTATTGATTACCTTCGAAGCATACTATATTGATTGATTTGTGGGGTTTAACGTCCCAAAACCACCATATGATTCTGAGAGACGCCGTAGTGGAGGACTCCGGAAATTCTGACCACCTGGGGTTCTTTAACGTGCACCCAAATCTGAGCACACGGGCCTACGACATTTCCGCCTCCATCGGAAATGCAGCCGCTGCAGCCGAGATTTGAACCCGCGACCTGTGGGTCAGCAGCCGAGTACCTTAGCCACTATACCACCGCGGCGGGGGATTGATAAAAAAGCCCCCACTTCGGCTTCTATCGCGCAGCAAAGCACACTATGGATCACAGTACACAAACATGCACACAACGATCCTGCAATGTTCGAAAACTCACACTCGCCAAAACTAGCATTGCACACCTACATTTTAGTCAGCGGGTATATATAGGCACGACATTCTGACCTCCAATGTAGCTCTGAAGGGACCATTCTTTCGCTAATAATAAATCAATAAACATGAACAGTGTAGGTGAAAGTTGCGGTAGCTTAATGTAAGCACTTCAGCACAAATGCCTTTATCTTAAGCCTGCTTAAAGTCAATAATTTTTAAATAGAGTGAAAGGTTTTTATTATTTGGTGCTCTGTCATACGGGCATAATTTGCATGAGCAGTACTAGGTGTCAATCTGTAAAATGTAGGTATCCGTACGCCAAGCCCGACTGGCTTTGTATGAACACATCAACGACACACATTCAGCAGCTCCAGCGATGAACCGAAATGAAC